>PVJH01006553.1:0-100793 GCA_004026705.1 Nesogale talazaci | reverse complement strand
AGATATAAGAAGTATTAAGGAAAAGACAAATACTTTACCAAGACTGGTATGCTGCTCATTATTAACTGATCTATTTCTCAGAGTATTTCTGCTATCTTTCTTATCGACTTCACAAACCTCTACAGATGATAATTTTATAACATGTCTGTATGGAAGACACTTACTTTTAAAGGGATAAAATATGGGGTAAAAAGAAATGTTCGAATGAAAAAGAAGGGGATTTACCAGCAGAGGTCTCTAAATAGAGTCTCATAACCAAATTCACTGGCATCGCGTCAAATCTGGCTCCAAGGGGTCCGCGGGAGGGCAGAGGATCAGTGCCTCTGTGCGCCTTCCAGAGCTTTCACTGTTGACAGGAGAATGTGTAACATGTCTCCTGTACAAGAGCAGAACTAATTCTGACATCAGCAACCCTCACTCATAACGATTGTGCCCCTAGAACACATTAGGAAGAATTAATTATAGGAGTGGAAAGCATGCTTTCTTCACTACCCAAGTAGGGTTGAAGAGAAGAAACACCAATTTGATGAGAAACTGGAGGTAAAGCTTCAAGCCAGATATTCCAAGAAATGTAACCTGCTAGTTCTTCCATTTTTTTCTTCCTTCTCACCTGCCTTGAAGATCTTATAAGAAACCAAAATCATCATTTTATTGCTTACATAACTTTTTACTTCATGTAAAGTACTTTTGCCATAAAACACAGTGTCTGATGGATTCTAAGTTCGACAGCCAGCTTTTGTCTTAATAAAATGACGTTTGGTTAAAAAAAAGAAGAATTATACGTCTGGGCAGATAGATGTGATTTTAAAATGCAAGGAAATCTAAGGTCACTCTTACTCTTTCTCATTGTCTATGGTAGTACATCAAAACGATTGCTACTGATGTTCCAGTTCACAAGCATACATAAGAAAATGCACTTGTCCGCGGAGCTCCGGAACATTGAATTTCGGTGTCTGTCTCTCCTCACTAAAATGCTGCTGTTAGATGTCATCTAATCATTTTTGACTCAGCAACACCACATGCAACAGAATGAAATGCTGCCTGTCTGGTCCTGCGCCATCCTCGCAATCCTGGTAATGTTCGAGCCCACGGCTTCACTCTCTCTAGATGTCCTCCTCACTTACACTCTCCTTTACCAAGCATGAGGTTATGGTCCAGAGATTTCTTCCTCCTGATATTCTATTTCAAAGTATATAACATGAATGTTGGCCCTAGTCACTTCTAAGGAGATTTCTAGCTGTGCCATTTCCAAGACAGATTTGTTTCTTCTCTGGCAGTATATGGCACATTCAATATTCTTCACAAAATTGCATGGGGTTACTCTCACTTGTATTGCGATGGCTAAAAGAGAGACTGCCATAGAGATGGATGCATTTACAGAAGGTTGACAACATATTCTTGAATTGTTTATGCAGATAGTTGTGCCCAGAGCTTTCTAAATTGCTGGCAAATATCCTACTGTTAAAAATATATGATTGTTGGATATAGGAAATTATATTTTCCCATAGTCATTAATGTTGAAACCACAATTGAGAGACATGGCTGTTTCAATATACATCAGTGCATTGAAGCAGGAAAAGAAAATAAAATGTTATGAAAGTAAAGTCATTTTTCTAGTATATCCAGTGCAAGAGTTTACCTTTTCTCTAGTTCTGAATCATTTGTCTATGTCAGAACCATTTTATAATATTTTTTGTTAATTTACTGTGGGTTCTTTTGCACTGTGTTTAAGTATTTAGTACACATCACATCGATCATATTTGCATTGAATTCATTAATGCTTTCTTAATTATTTTATTTCTTTAAAAAATGCAAAAAAGTGTTTATTAAGACACTACTATCATGCAAAAGCTTAACAAGATGGCTGTCATGTCCAGGAGCACATTGAGTACAGTTTGCACTCAGAGATCCTTAGAGTCAATTTCGTTTTGCAACTTGTTATTTTTGTGTCAGAATGCTATTTAAACTTTCTAAGTTTGACTTTCTTTAACTATAAAAGAGAGGAAAATAATATTTAACATTATTTTTAATACTTCATCTGTACCAAGCCTGAGCTGAATACTTTAAACCTATTTTCTAATGTAAGCTCACCCTGTTGGCTTTATCCATTAAGTGTACTATTCGTATCATCATTTTACAGCTACATAAACTTCACACACTTTAGTGAATGGATGATTTTTTTAATAGAACAAGTTCTATGAAGAGATGGGGTGGGGTGTGTCTCAGAGTTCTATTAGCCAGCTTCCGCAGACACTCCATTATTCTGCTTCCCTGTGACTTCGAGATGAAATGAAGTAAGAGTGTGCCAGAGAAAATGACAACTACAGATTCTAACAGCTTCCTCTGGATGCCTCCCTTTTCTTCATCAGCAACTAGAAATAGTCAGATGAGAAGCTTTAAAGAAAAAATATATAAGAAATGGTAAGACTTACTTTTTTATACAGTCACACCAAACATAAGATGAACTGCAGAGATTTATCTCCTACAATGCATTCCCCTTACAACTATCACTTACTTGATCTTAGCCCTGCATTACTTTCTTCTAAGAGGCCACACTGTCACATGAGAATGAAGCACTGGATTTCTCATTGTGGTTCTTTCCTGGATCCTAAATGTGCTTATTGCTGTTACCCAGTGCTTCTCGATTACAGTTTACTAGTATACATACTATAAAAAAATATATTTATACCTAAAAAAGAAGCAGATCTGTGTTCAAAGCATATCATATTACCTGTCAAAGTTTGTATTAGCCAATTCTTAAAAAAATCAAAGTCCTAATACTGTCTTTGCGTTAGAAAAATATGTTTCATGATAAGGAGTTGAGGCAAATATTTCATAGAAAGATTGCAACTGCTTTGCCATCTTCAGAGGTAGGAAATAGAGGTTAAAATATTGGCTGTGCTTTGGACATGTATTTCTGCTGTGTGCAATAAATATTATAAAACATGTATATCAGATTCTTTAAGATGCATGAGTACTTTGGGTGACTTATAGGTTGAAACTATTGTACATTTCCTGAACTCCTGCTGCTCTTACCATGCTCAGTACATTGTAAACAGAATTGAAATTCACATTTGTGCAATCAGGTATGAAATGTACATCTCCAACCATAAGTCTTGTTCACATTTAAAGATGGGTTTATAATGATTTTATGTTCACAAAATAATGCACACTATTTATTTAACTTTCTTGTTTAAATTCAAATTCTTTGTATACTCACATATTTAAATAATATATGCATATATATATTTGAAAGAGTGATTTAGTAAGAAAATTAACCAATTAAACACTCTGTTTTCACATAAAATGTATGTGTGTATAAATGTGTGTCTACGTATATATGTGTGTATATATATGTGTATGTGTGTGTGTATCTTTCTAGATTTTGCCTACCAACATTTATTCTCAGTGACATTGGTTTGTCATTATCATCTCTTTTTGAATTTGTTTTCAATATTGCTCATCATTTTGATTTATATGACTCAAAAGGCAATCATAATTTGTTGACTTTGGATTTGCATTGTAATTAAAATTTGATTTAAATTTTTGCTGAGTTTCTTAAAGTAGCAAAGTGATATGTTAGTTACCAGATAAATAGATTTCTAGAAAATAACTCTACCAAGCTTCATTAGCATGTATTACCCTTTTAGTATCCTAGTTGGTTTTTTTATGCAAACACAGAGTATTACCATATGCTTGCCAATTTGAACTCTACGCAGCTTCCATTCTGACATTGTCTCTTCATATACACTTGAAACAGAGAAGGTATCTCGCTCCAAATTTATAGCTATCATTTGTTGAGTTGTCTTAGGCTGACTATAGCATCAGAGTAAGTTCTGGAATCATAGCAACCGTATAGATGGTTTCAAAACAATATCAGGTGGCATGACTGATTTCACAGTGTTGCAAGGGGTCCTCGGAGAAGAATCAATGTTAGTTATATAAATGACTGGTGAGATTCACTACTAAAATTAGTAGGTTTTTTTATTTTTCCATCAGTTATAACCATAATAATTTTATGTGTTCATTCAGCTTCCCTAAACCTTAAAAACATCTTAAGCATTTGTTTGTGTCCAGGTGTGTCCCTTTCACTTAGGTTATCTTTGTTGCCGATAGGTATTTGTTTATAGTATTCTCTAGTAGTCTTTTTATTTCTGTAAAGTTGTTAACCATTTTCCTCTTATATTCCTAACTTTAGTAATTAAAACATTTCCTTTTGCACTTATCAAGATATTTGCCAATTTGAGAAAAGTAGTAAACAAATGATTACATTATTTTAAAATTAAGATGACTTGATTATAGTCTTAACATCTGATCAAAACAGTGAAGCGCTTAACATGAACCAGGGGTAATAAATCATATTCATTTTTACATGTAGTATCACTGATATTAACAAAGATTTCTATACATGAGGAAAAAACCTTCAAAAAGAGAAAATCATTACATCTTTCTAGAAGCTTTGACAGGATATGAGGTACAGATATTCTTGATTAGAAGAGGTATATCCAGTAATTCATCATCATCTTCCACTACTTGTCTCTCAGTTTTTCATACCATGGAAGCTTGTGTGTTCCTGTCATGCTGGGAGTTATGGCACTGGAATTTCTAATGCTACCAGGGTCGCCCCAAGTGAAGAGGGTTTAGTGAAACTTCCAGACGCAATACAAGCAAAGAAGGACTTGGATCCCCACTTTGGAGAAAGTAGCCAGTGAAAACCTTTTGCACAGCTTTGTCAGATGCTGAAGGCCTAATGAATGGAAAAGTTGGAGATAGAGCCAGAAGGGAAGATGGACTTTTGGGTCAGAGGATACTCTGAATGTAAAGGAAGATCTGATCATGGCGTGGGGTCGACCATGCCGATGTAAGTCAGGTACAGCCTGTGGAAATAGAGTCTCTGGGAACTTCACTTGCTGATGGGGAGTAACTCAATAGAAGGAGGAACAGTTGCAAAACTCTGCTAATAAAAAAAAAACTTGGAATGTGTAAAGAATGAATCTAGGTAAATTGAAGTATTCAGAAATGAAGTGGAATACATGAAAATCGATATCTTAGATATTAGTGAACTGAAAACCACTGGCAGTGGCCATTTTTAATCAGAAAAACATGTGATTTACTATGCTGGAAATAGCAAAATGAAAGGCATCCATTGTCAGAATCTATCATGAAATTCATCATAAAATCCCATCTATGATGAGATTCTATCTGCCTTCAAGGAAATCCAATCAATATAAATATCACTCAAATGTATGCACCAACCAGAAAACCTTGTGATGAAGAACTTGATGAATTGTACAATGGACTGCAATCTGAAATTGATCAAACATGCAATCAAGATGCATCGATAATTATTGGTAATTAGAATGCAAATGCTAGAAACAAAGAGTTGGAAAATATGGATTTAGTAATAAAAAATGAACTAGAAATTCCATAGCACAATTTTGCTAGAACAATGATTTGTGCACAGAAAATACTTAATTTCCCCACAACACAAAGGATGATTATTCACATGAACTTCTAAAGGATGCACAGACATCACATTTCTGGGGGAAGAGACACTGGAAAATTCAATATCAGCAGCCAAAAGTATGTGAGGAGATGATGGGGGATTAGGCATTCAATTTCATACACAGATTAAAGCAGAAGAAAATTAAAGCAAGTTATGTATATAACAAGGGCCAAAATCTGTATGTGAGTATATCTGACCTGAATTTTGAGAACATCTCAAGACAGATTTGACCAATGGAACACTTGGACAATAGACCTGATGAGCTCTGGGAGGACATTCTGAGCAGCGTTCCTGAGGAAATGGAAGACTGAAGAACATGGAAGGACATGTCTTTCATGGAAGGACATGAAGAAAGGATCAGAGGGGATGTCAGAAGAGACTCTGAAAGTTGCTCTTCATCATAGAAACCTTATGACAAGTGAAAGAAATGATGAAATTAAAGAGCTGAGCAGCAAATTTCAAAAGGTAGCTAAGAAGGCCAAGTAAAATCCTATAGTGAAATGTAAAAAAAAAAAACAAAAAAAACAGCATAAGAAAACAAAAAAAGGAGAGCACACACCACCTATTTTAAACTGCCACGAATCAAGAGGAAGTTTAAAATCAAGAAAGGAGTGTCACAGGGTTGCCTCCTGTCACTCTACGTATTCAATCGCTATGCAGAAAAAATAATCAGAGAAGCTGGGTTATATGAAGAACAGTGTGTCATCTGGAAAGAGGAAGCCTGACTGGTAACCTGAGATGTGCACCTGACACTATCGTGCTTTGTGAAAGTGAGGAGTTCTTGAATTATTTGCAGATGATGATCAAGGACTGCAGACTTCAGTGTGGATTACAACTCAATGCAAAGAAAATCCAAATCCTCACAACTGGGCTAATAAACAGCATCATGCTAAATGCGAAAAAGTTGAAGTCTTATTTAGATCCTCATTCATGCTCATGGAAGCAGCAATCAAGAGGGCAAAAGACCTGTTGTCCTGGGTAGATCTGATGCACAAGGCCTCTTTTGAGTATTGGAAAAGTAGGTGACACTGAAGAGGAATTGGTGTATTTGAATTGTGGTGCTGAGGAAGACTATTGAAAATCTCATTGATTGCTAAAAGAACAAACTGTTTTAGAAGAAATATGGCCAGATTGCTCCTCAAAGGAAAAAAAAAATTCCTTCGGCATGTTTTCAGGAGGAACAGGTCTCCAGAAAAGGCCATGTTGCTAGGTCAGATAGGGGACAGTGAAGGAGAGGAAGGCCATTAATGAAAAGTATTTTTAGTAGCTAGCCAATGGGTTCAGGAATAGGAACAAATGTGCAGGAGGTGCAGGCCTGGAAGGGGTTCTGCTCTATCTAAGGTCATTATGGTTCAGAACTCATTTGAGCATTCTTAACAACAACAAAAACAAGAGTCTTTGTAACTCTCACCAAATTAGAAGATAATGGCATAAAATCAGATGTATCCCCTTTGCTCTTTTCTTGGTAGATTTGAACAAGGGCGTGTGCGGGGTGATTCTGATGTAATTGTGTGAGTGTTATCCGGGTCCACTGTTATTGTGAAAACTTGAAAGTCTAAAGTGAAGGTTGACAACTGACTTTTCTCTTCCATTTGTGTTTAAGAGATGGCACCTTGAAGGCAGGATGGGGGAATCTCACTATCATCTCCAGAGCAGCATTTCTCACTTTGGGGATCGCAACCATTTGCGGGGTAAAACGACCCTTTCACAGAGGTCTCCTGATTCATAACAGTAGCAGAATAGCAGCTATGAAGTAGCGACAGAACAATGTTATGGTCGGGGTATCACCCAACCTTGAGGAACTATATGGAAGGGTCATGGCATTGGGAAGGGTGAGAACCACTGATCTCAGGAGAGGAGGCAGGACTGGCTGATTTTGGAGCCTGAAATCTCCATGCTTTGACTCTGTGCCTTGAAACCCTCTGACCCAGCATAAAAAGCATTGCCACAGAGAGGGTGCAACGGAAAAGGAGCAGCATTAGTAGAACCAAGAGCCAGAGTCTGAGACAAGAGCTATGGACTCATTGACTTCTGGAGCGAGTAAAACTGCGTGTCTTTGTGTAATAGATCTTGGGGTGGAGTGGGGTACCTACAGGCACGCATTTGGGGAGCTAGATTTCTTTGGGGGAGCATCACTGCCTCTGGTGCTCGTGGGAGCTACCCAGGGCTGCTCCTGAGAGCCGCCGCAGGATTTGAACTGCCAAGCCCTGTGGACCGCAGTCCCGCACTCAACCACTTAAGCCACCGGAGCTCAGCCCTAGAGCTATATTTTTTGACTATGGAAGTAGGACTCAGGGTCTTGGGCCTGGGATTATGGATCTATGGTATCTATGCCTTTTATGCATTTATGAACAGTTAAAAAATATTTACGTATGATTAGTGGCACAGGCAAGGGCTCTGTCACTGAGAGGTTACAGAGCCAGGAGGGCACTGCTTGCAAACATGATTATCGAACTCAAGAACTATACCTTGAGAATTTCAGATCATGAATCATATACGTTCACTTTGCTAATAAGCCTCCTAATTATGAATATGTTGTGCAAGCTCTATATAGCCAATGAAAACTATTAAACTCCATAAAAGATGTGTTAGTCTGGGCAGACTAGCGAAACAAATTCATAGAAACTAACATGTGAAAGAGCTCTATATACAACAGCAATTGATGATTGAGAAAACATCAAATCCAAGTCCAGATCAAGACCATAAACCTGATATTAGCACATATGTCTGATACAAGTCTATAAAGTTCTCTTCAGATTCACGAAGCACATACAATGATGCCGGATGCAAGAAGATCGCAGGCCAGTTGGTGCAAAGTCTGCAGGGCCTCTCCATGTGGCCCTTTCAGTTCCAGATCTCTAGGGTAACTCAATGTGTCTTGTCAACTGGAATGTCTCCCAGAGAATCAGTGTGTCCATCGATTCTACAAAGCTGTCCCCTTCGTGGCTCCAAATGAGCTCATAAAGCTGATTAACAGGCTAACCTCCACCCCTTTACTCTTTTTTTTGAAGGGGGAGGGGCGGGAAAAGGAGGTGCTGCAGGTAGATGCCTGGACTGCAGGTGTCGGGGGTCACCCCTTTACTCTTATGTCTCAAATTGACAACTGATTATGTAACTACCACAGAGGAATTAAGAGTGCTATGGATTCAATGGTTAATGTCAGATTTGTTAAAAAAAATTGGAGGTACAGATATATCCAATATAATTGTCATAAGAGCAGCCTTTGGACTGATGAGTGTGCTAGTTCTTCCCCCTTTTGAAGTGAAACATGAAATGGTTCTTGGAAATGTTAAATCTGAAAACAATGTAAAAATTGATCAAGTCTAGAAATATTTTCCCTAAATATTAGCTACCTTTATATAACCATTTTTTATTTGCATTCAGGCCATGCATTATCAGACTGAGTATTTTGAACTTAGGATATCTGCCACACAGGTCATTGGTCCCCTAATCAGCAAAATGGCTTTCTCATAGTAAAATAACTTTGGTTGAAGAAAATAAGTATTAAATTCATCAATGTAAAAGGGAACTAAAGGAATGAAGGAAAGAGAGAGGAATCACACATGAAAACTAATATACTTTCATGTATTATTCAATGCATTCTTATACATCAGGGCATATTGTGGGTGCTGTTAACTTTTGCAGACTTAGCAAGGCAACACTAAAGAAAATAGCCTCTTAAAATAAAGTTTAAGCATTTCAAGAGGGGAGTATAGACACAACTCGAGTTGTACAAGGAGAATGTAATGACTTGTAATGTGGTAGGGAAAACGAAGAAAAATAAAAGACGAGAATTGGAAAATGGATTAGTGACAGAACTTGTTTTCAAAATGCAGTTTGACATCTTCGATAATTATAAAGTACAAATGAAGCTGATCTCAACCTTGACAATAAGAACACACTACTATTTTTATAACAAAAATCAGTGGGAAAGTGATGCACTTCTCTCTTGATTTAACTGCTCATTACAGTAAATAAATTTTCATTTGTCTCCTTTACTCCTCTACTTACATATATAAGTACAATACATTTTATTAGTGAGCACTAATCACTGAGATAAATGTCCATTTTTATAAAAAAATATATGGTCTTAGGAAGTCACTTGGGCAGCTTTACTTTGTTCTATATGGTCAGTATGAGTCAGTATCAACTCTTTGGCGGTGAGTTTGCTTTAATTGTGTCCTAATATTTTGAGTTAATCAATATTTGGCTAAATTTGCACAGATCCTTCAATTTCTTTAAGCCTTCGTGTGTGCAATGGATTACGACTACCACAGATTTCTATTCTGTAAAGCATATTGTTGTAGGTAGGTTTTAGTACCTCCATTTAGCAAATAGAGAATTTGAGTTTACACTTTCATGTCAGGTAATGCTATAGATTTGGAATTTGAATTTAAATGTTGTTGAGGTGAAGTAGCTTTCTTGGAATGACTGCCTACTTTAATCTCTAGGAATCCTGGTGGCATGGTAGGTAGATGGTGGGCTGCAGATTGTGACCACCAGGGGTGCTGAGGGAAAAAGACTATAAAGAGTTACAGCCTAGGAAACCCATTGTGAGGTTACTATGAGTCAGCATTGGCACACTGGCAGGGGGGTCTTTTTGTTTGTCTGTTTTTAACCCAAGTCCCTGGAACTCCCATCAAATGATTAGGTGGAAATGTGCATACAGGCATGTGCAACAATTAGAGTAGGGGTTGGTCGGTTTTCACTACCACCCTTCTGGCTATGTGGAAGAGAGAAACGACAAAGCATGATGTCCTTGGAAGAGCACCTTCAAGACCTCTGTCTGAAATGGCAGAGGTTACAGAGACTCGATCCATCACTTACTGTGGCCTGAGGTGCAGAAGAGCCGAGTCAGATATTCTTCTTTGGCTCAGTCTATGGACAGAAGGATATTGAGGGTGCTGGCGGCAAATGCTAAGGGACCCTTCCTGAGAGACTAAGAACTGGAGGGAATCTTTACTGCTGACTGAGACCCATGGATATCTCCTTACTGTTTGTTGATCCTGACTTGTGGTAAACTACCAACTTTCTTAATAAATCCCTTTAATTGAGTCTTGCCTGTGGGTTCTGTGTATCGATTGTAACAAATTATTCAACCTAGCATAGGTGTAGAGTTATTGTCAGAATAGTTAAGGAGGACAGAACATAGAAGCGCAGCTTACTCTTGCCTCGTAGCAATAAGGGACCCAAAGGAAGTCAGAGATGCCTATGACCTCTGCCCTTTGTAAGAATGATCATCTTTTTTTTTTCACATCAGGGACAGCATGCTGTCTCTTGGTACTGACTTGAATGCAGAAGGTTTATTTCCTAAGGCAGTGCTATTTCTGTGATGTGATGCATGAAAATTATTCTCCGGAGATTTTTAATTACAAGTCAATTTGAAATACTAGATGTTAATGTGGCTTAAATGAACATTTGCTTTCTGAGGATATGTCAAAAATGCGGGGGGAAAATTGTCACAGAGATGAAATGAACTAAATAAACAGTAATGATAGCATTGTCATATAAGTGTGAAGATAAAAGAGGAAAACTAATTTTGAAGTTTGATTAAACAACCATGTATAAAAGGATGTGCTCATAATGCAATTTCAAAATGCATTCATTTCTAAGTGTAGATAAAAGCAAAAAACATATCATATTGGAAAATATTTGAAACTGTTGAACCATATCCTAGTAATTGCCCAAAATCCCTAGAGAGTGGGGAAAAAATTTACTACTACATTGATTATCATAGAAAGGCAATTACATTAAATATCAATGTGGCCGAGTAAATAATTCTAATTATTTTTGTAAAAATAATTTCAATGAACTTTAATCGAAAATGGATAAAGTATAGTGGTATATTGGAGTTTACAATTTTGGGTGACTGTATTTTTATTCACAAAGAAAAATGCAATTTAGCAGATAGAATTAGAGGAATATTTTAAAGTACTAAATTTCTGAACCAATGTGATCCACATAAAGATAACTGAGATTAGAGAAATGCTTAAATATGTTTAAGTTGAAGAAGTCTTGCCTTTGCTCATTTTAAATGTGATGTTTTGATTCTTTCTGCATCATTACACTAAATAATAAAAAATCATACACTCTGAGATTCCTCAAATGAAGTTTCTAGTCATTTCTTTGATTTTTTTTAACAAAAAAAAAATAAAGTAAGGAAGTTCTTGTAAGGCAACTGTGTAGGATGAAATAAAGTTGACAAAATCTAAGCAACTTCATAGTGTCCTCCATTCTCAAGTGTGAGACTTCTCTTTTTCAAGCTATCTCCACTCTACTTGACAGAAATAGCACAATAGAAACAACAAAAGTTATCTCTTACTCATTCCTACAATTTAAAGGACAAAATCATTAATTCTTAGTGAGAGTGTAATTGAAGACATGACTTTCTATCACTCAGTGAATTTGAGAGTGAGAAGGAGGATGAAAAAAAACTAAGAAATAATTCAAGTTTTCCAAAATGCCTACCAAAATCTAAGGGGAGGAGTCCTGCTCACATACTGTTGAAGAGCTTGGCTTTCAGTAGGGAGGTTTGTGCTTGGAACACAACCCCTCAATGGGAGAAAGATGTGGTAGCCTCTTTCTGTTAAGATTACGACTTTGAAAATCACCTGAGACCACTCTACCCTGTCTTACAAGGTCACTGTGAGTCAGAGTTAACCTAATGGCAATGGGTTTGGCATTGTTTTTTTTTTACAAGGGGTTTCATAACTTGTGGAACAGTGCCATCATTTTTTAATGGCTTATTTCCACAAATGATTTAAGTTTGACTCATATATATGCACTAAAGTCTTATTCTTTTGAACTGCAAGCTGAAATAAAGATCATTTATTATATCAGCAATTGTAAGTGGTGGCTTGTTATTAAATATAGTCTCTGATGTTTTGCATCTCAGTCTAAAAGAAACAAGTATTCATGACTCAGCCAATAAGAGACACCTTAATAAATGGAGAAAGCACTGAAGTTGCCAAGGACTACATTTTACTTGGTTTCACAATAAACATTCATTAAATCATTGATCAAGATGTTTGCTCTTTTTTGATTTCTGCTAGTTTTTTTCTCTTTTTATTCACTCTTTTGTTGTCTTTATTTTATCTTTGTTATTTCATATGTACATATTTTCCTACATATAGGAGATCGGCATGGGGAACAAGCCCAAGGAGAAACTTCTGGAAGGACTTGGGGAAAGAAGAACGTGGGGAAGTGGGGAAGGGTCACTGAACAAACAACACCATCGATAGGGGAACAACCAGGGAACAATGAGGAGGCCATAGAGATTCCAGGGGTGTTCACAGTGGTGTTGGAGTAACAGTAATCTAGCTGAGACGAATTACTAAGAGGCAGAGGAAGAACAAGTGTGTTGGTAGGGAAAGAGGACATTAAAGAAAACAGAAGAAAGACCTAGGAAACAAAGCTATGGATAGAGTACAAACATAAGTGTGCACTTATGTACATACATTAATTCATAAAATAGAGGTATTGGTCAATGTACATGTATTTATATGGCGATGCATTGAGGAAGTGGATAGAATTTGGGCCTCTGCTAAAACCCTCCCTCAATGCAAGAAAATTTTGCTCTAACCAGCTGGCATTCTGTGAAGACAAAATGTGCATAATCAATATTGTGAGGAAAGCTGATAGTGGCCAGCTATTGCAATTTAGTGTCTGGGGTCTTAGAGGCTTGAACTTAAAAACGTGGTTCTCTAACTGAGCAGAAACAAGCCTACAGGGAGAAGCATACAGGCCTATGCAATCATGAAATGTCAATGGAATCAGTTGAAAGACAACAGAAGATCCAAAACAACTACAAAAACATACTGTTATAAAAGAGGGGAGTCAGAGCAGAAACCCCAAACCCATCTGTAGAAAATGAAACATCCCTTCACAGAAGGGAAACAAGGAAAGGATGATTCCACCAGGGTGTTGTCTAGCACTAATGAAACACACAATTTTCCTCTGATTCTTTGAGGCTTTACCACCCACGATCATGCCTTCAGTTTTGGCTAAATCAGAGCTTGTACCCTGGTACAGAAAAGAGTTCATGACACTCAGAATCCAGGTCAGATAACCCCCCAAGAACAGAAATGGATGTAGTGATAACAAGAGGGTAGGGGGAAGTAGTGGGTAGGAAGAGGTGAAAGGAGAACGGATTGCAATTATAGAGGCATAGCACCCCCCTCCCTCCAGGAACAATGAACAACAGAAACATGGGTGAAGTGAGACAGAGATCAGTGTAAGATATGAAAGTAACAACTAATAATTTATCAATGGGTCATTAGAGTGGGAGAGGGAAGGAAGGGAAAAAAGAGGATCTGATGTCAAGAGCTCAAATAGAAAGTATATGCTTAGAAAATGATGATGGAAGCATATGTACAAATATATTTGACACAATTGATGTATGGAGTCTTATTAGAGCTGAAAGAGCCCCCAATAAAGTTACTTTTATAAAAAAATAAATCTGCTGAAAGACACCTCTTTAGAATTAAAAAAAACAAAGATGTGACCTTGAAGATTAAGGCATACCTGAACCAAGCCCTGTTATGTTTAATTGTTTCACATGCATGTAAAAACTGTACCATGAATAAGGAAACTGGAGAAGAATAGATGATTTTGAAGAAAACATTAACTTAGAATATTAAGCAAATCATGGAATATCAGAAGAAATAATTAATTTGCTTGAAGAAGTATAACCTGCATGTTGCTTAAAAGCAAGGATGGCAAAACTTCTGCCCACATACATTGGATCTGTTATGAGGAAAGACCAGTCCCTTGAGAAAGTCATCATGCCTAACACAAGTCAAAGTTGATTAAAAGGAAGTGTAAGGTACATGAGAGGCAGCTATGTTCACCAATATGCCATCAACCCTGCTTGAAAAAGTGGAAAACCTTTCACAGATCAATTGGCAAAGCAGATCACAACAGTGGATTCAAACAACAATGATTGTGAAGATGGTGCAGAACAGTCTTTCATTTTGTGGCAAATAAATTCACAATGAGTTAGAACTGAATTGATTGCACAGAACAACAATAATTTGGTGAATTTGTTCCAAAAATTGCTATTCTGGAATACCTTCGTTATCTTCACTAATTAGAGATTAAAACCGTCACTGGCAGCTTTTAGGTAAAAAATAAAATAAAATGCTGGACCTTTGAGTCAATCTCTGCTTTGTTTTATTGTGATAAAGAAAAAGCTCATAATAAGGTATTTTAATTGCACACTGACCAATTGAATTTTAACTGAGATAATTATGAATTTCAGCATCTTAAAATAACCTAGATTAAATTTATACTCAATCCATAGGTTTCCTTGGAGATTTTTCAGAGAAACGCATTCTCTGTACTGCCTCAATAGTGCAGAGCTGGATTAATTTAGGTTTATATCCTATTTCTGCCAACTAGATTGCTCTGTGATTATGCTCATTATATAATATTGGAGTTACTGGTTTTTCTTTTAAAAGGGATTAATGGACATATGATTAATAGCGTGATTGAGATAATAATAAAAAATGAATCTAAAATATTTAGCACATTGATAAACATTAGGTAAGTAATAAATGACAAATTCAAGATAAACTTGAGTTTTATTGTGAGACTATAGTTAATTCCTACCACATACCTGTCAGTTTGTCTTAATGTGGTGGCTTGCATATCACTGTGATTTTGGAAGCTATATGATTTTTATTTTGGATAGCAATAGGGTGAGGTGAACTGCTTCAGTGGAGCACCCACAATAAAACCAGCCTGGTCAAAAGGAATAGGCTGTTCACTTTTGAGGTAATAGCCTCTGAAATTAGTAGGAGATTAGTAGGACAATGTGGTTAGATATTGTTCTAAAAGAGGAGCCCTTCAGTTTGGAAGATATTCAAAATTCAGTTGGGGAAGACTAAAGTAGACCTTAATTACATAGATGGGGTAAAGCTTTCTGGTCCTTCACTTGCTAGCGTGCAATGAGTCAAGATAAGAAGAAGCATCTGAAAATATTCAACAATAATCATGATAGGGAATTTACATAGTATAAAACTAAGGAAATAAAAAGTATTAAAAATAAAATAGAGTGCATAAAAATAAATATCCTAAAATCAATGAAGTGAAATGGACATTTTGAGCTGGATATAGTTTACAATGTGGGGAGTGATGGAATCAAAAGGGGTATCTCACATTCATTGTATAAAAGAATATCAAAAGAAAAACAGAATATTAAAAGACCTATCTTGAAGTACACTGTTTCTGTGATAGGACTATATCTCTGTACCTAAAAATAAGTCCAATTAGAATAACTATTATTCCAGTTTATATAGGACTATATATATCTGTTCCTAAAAATAAGTCCAATTAGAATAACTATTATTCAAGTTTATATGCAACTATAAAGTTAGTGATGAAGAAATCGGGGAATTCTACCAATCTCTTCAGTCTAAAATTTATTAAACATGCAATCAAGAATCTATTTTCAGTTATCGATGATTTGAATACAAAAGTTGAAACCAAAGAGGAGAGAAGAGCAGTTAGAAAATGGCTAATGGAATGGTTATTGTGGGAGTTGGCAATTTGAGAGGATTACGAGTTACGGGCTGGGGTTTAGCCTGTTAATCATGTCTCAGATAGAGGACCTCATTTGGAGACGCTAAGGAAATAAATAGCTCATTGGTGGCAGTATGCAGACTCACTCCCTGGGGCCCATTGCTGCTGAATAGACACATGGAGCTATGATAATGCCCTAAGCTAGAGGATCCACATTGAGACCCCTGCCTGCACTGAGAAACTTAGACCATTGCTGGATCCTCAAGAATTTCCACCCACTGACCTGTGATCTTGCTGCATTCAACATCATTGCATGTGTTCCTTGAGTCTGGACTTTAAAGATTGGTGTTGGATATATGGGCTAATATCAAACTTATGAACTTGATCTAAACTGGACCAGGATATTTTCTCAATATTCAATTGTTCTTGTACATAAAACTCTTTCTTATACACATATGAGTAAAGTGACCAGACATCCTGCTATTAACAATTTAACAATGTCTCCCAGTGTTTTAAAATTAAAATAAATATATTACAACACAATTTTTGCATTCTATGACAATTTTTTTGGTCCATATAGACCAAATTTTTAATCAAGAACAACCCCACCCTTTCCTGATCAATTGTGTCTCGCTTAAAATGTGGTCACTTTGCATATAAGTCTATGAATTTGTTTCTCTAGTCCATTCAGACTGACATATTATGGTACCTTAGGAGTAGAGTACAAGAGAAGCACATCACAAAGATGGAGAGTAAATGTTTATTCAATGTTTGCCTCTTTGTAGTGTTTGTTCATGGACTAGCCAGAAGTTAGATATGCCCATGCAGTTTACTAGGTTGTTTCATGGAAAGTATATGGAAAGCTAATTTTTTTAATTTGAGGGGGTTATTTTTAGTTATTCCTGCTTGATATGGCAAAAATGAATCTGATTAATGTATATTTTTAACTCAGGGGACAAAATTACTGTTTCAATTTCTCAGAGATGCTACAAAGTAAATATGGCTGACAGAAGGCAAAATGGCTGGTGTAAAGTTTGCCTCTGGTTTGATGCTGCCGGAGGCCTAATCTTATATTTTGTATCAATAGAATAGTTTAAATAAGAAATTAGATAAGCTAAAAAGAATTGACTATGATGGTTTTAAGAATTGAGATTAGTGTCTCTATATCAGGATATCTTTGTTTATAAGGATTTCTTCTGCTTAGTATTGCGGATACAATGATTGATAAAAATGCTTATCATGAAGGTGAATATAGAGAGCTTGCAAGCCCACTTCCCTCGAGCCATTAAATTTGATCATTAAATGGGTATAGGACTCACCTGCAAAGAAGACTCTGAAAAGATAAGCCTCATCCAGTGCTTTGAAGTAATCAAGATATTTGCATTCCAAGAGACCTCCCCAGGAAATTGTTGACAGATTGAAAAATATATGAACTCTTTGGATTTTTGAAGTCTGAACTAGTGTTTTTTTCCAGAAGCTGGAAAAATTCAGGAACCATGAAGAAAATGCCTCTTTAGGATAGAACATTAAAGGAAACCCCAGCCTGAAATGTTATCTAGGTGACCACTTGGATCCACTTGTTGAGTGGAAGTGGGAGAAAATTAGCAATAAAGAGGATTGTCTGGCCACTGACACTTGTGAACCTGATTTACAGGAACTGGAAGGGAAGAAGTGAGCATTTGACTTGTCTTAAGTTCATGACCTAGCATAAGGGGGTTAGGCTTGTTGAAAATTTGTGATGAGCCTATGGTCTAAAGGCAGAACGACCAATGGATTCCCTGGTGAGATTAAGTGAGGTGACCCACATTGAGTTGACTAGATGTTGACTAGATGAAGAGATTATTGAGCCTGTGAACTGATGCATTTTTCTGCAGACTTTATGCATGGCCAGTCCTGATTTGACTTTGTTTCTGGATGCAGATTCAGAAGGTTCCAACTGGAAATATTTGTCACATCAAAAAATATGATTGTCTCCTCAGAACACTGGGTTGATGGAAGTGGGCAGAATAAAAATTGCAAACCCACCATTGGGGGGATAAAAGCATGAAAAAGTAAGCTTACAAATTCTCATAGGTTCTAGAATATAGTTACAGGATTAATGTGTAGGTATGCACATAGTATAGAATATTTTTGCTTTGTTCACTTATAGAATGTTATGTCTAAATAACGGTGGCATATATTGCATTTTAGTTTTCTCCCATTAGTTACAGATATAATTTTTTGTTTGAAAATTTTGTAAGGTTAAAGAGTTGTATGAAGTTGAAAAGCTGTGATCTGTGGTAGTTATATAATTTGTTGTCAATTTGAAAGGATTAAGAATGAAGGAGTGGAATCTAGTCTATCTTTCATTCAGGTCATAGTCAAAGATTGTCTATGAATTTGTTTCTCTAGTCTACCCAGACTAATACAGTTATGGAAAAAAAAAGAAATTAACCTTAGTGATAGAAATCTGGAGAAATTGTGATAGAATTTTGCCAAACCAAAGATTTTTCATTTCAAATATATTTTCAACCATATGAACTGTGACTATACAAATAGAATAAACATGTGGTTCTCACATACATTCTAATCAAATTGAATACATATAGGGGAATACATCTTGGGGAACACTCAAGAGGGAAACAAAATATAACCACTCAAACAGACCAGGAGCTCACTGTGGATCAGGCGATCAATTACTCATGTGTACTTTCAGGCTAAACTTGAAGAAAATTTAAAGAATTCCATAAAAGCCAAATTATGACTTTAAGTGCTATCACACATGATTTTAGAGATCATCTCAAGAACAAATTGGATTCCTTGAACATGAATGACTGAAACCCAACAAGTGAGATGCCATCAAGCATAACATGAAGGAAGCAAAAGGTGCTTAGAAAGATAAAAAGAAAAGAAGAGAAAAAAGTAGACAGCAGACGAGATTCTGAAGCTTGCTCTTGAACACAGCATCAGTAAAGTGAATACAAAATCTACAAGTAATAATGAAGTAGTGGGAAGAAAGAAAACTCTAAAATGGGAGTGTGTTGAATCCGAGTCTCCATAGTAGGCAATGATAAGGTAACTCATCTGCAACCCATTGATAAATATCTAGTTCTGAAGTTTATATTTTGTAAATGAATAGAGATACTTGTAGTTAATCAGGTAGATGCAGACTAAGCAATTTTAAAGCTAAAATAATTTTTTAGTATATTATTGTAAAAAATAAAGCGAATGATGTTGGATGATGGTTAAGCTTCCTTCAGATATAGGAGGGAAAAGGGGGCAAAAATCACCATCATCAGGATCAGAGACCTCAGGGAAACTTCTACGAGCCTGAGGTCAGACACATCCTACCTCCAAACTTCCTAACAATTTTGACACTGACCGTCCTTTCAACCTTGACCTCAGATACAGTTTGAAAATTTATAGCATTTGAAAATTTATTGGAATGGTCACATAAAACTTACAGATGATACTCATGACTATGTAGTTCATTAGTTATGAAAAGATGTTATAATCACTATGAAAGTTACTTAGGATAGAGCTGTTCAATCGAGACAAGTTTTTTCTCTGAAGTGCCCTCTGGCAGTTCTCTTTCTGGTGCCCAGCCACATAACCAGTCTTCTTCCTCTCTATGATAATGTTTTAAAGTTGTTTTAGCGCTGATAACAAATACACAAAGGACAAGTCACTTCACTATGAGCCTGAGTGTAAAGGACCTCAGCAAACCTGGATCCTTCAATTAAGTGTCTGGAGACATACCACTCCACAAAATATCTTCCAGTTTGAAGGCATTCAGCTCTACTTGCTCTGTGTGTTCCAAAGCCCATTGCCCTGACTCATGGTTTGGCTCCTGCTTCTGCTGCTGCTACCACTACTGGCACTCCTCTGGTAATTATTGCCTCTGGGGTCAAGGTTGTTAAAAGTGCAGGGATCTCCACCCCTGGCTCTTCTCTCTTTCTGGCAGTGAGAGTGCCCATCTTGCTTCTGAAATAGTTGATGTCAGGAGGGGAAAGATTATTAGCTCAGAATTGAATCATATAATCTAATCTGTATCTACCCACACCTTTTCTTACCTAGACCTCTCAGAAAATTTAAAGCCATTTAGCTGGAATAGCAAATGCTGTATCTACAAAAGCCATGTTAAATAATTCACTGCATCAATATAATGAGAGAAATGCATCTGTTTTGCAAGTGGGAAAATATACCGCATACAAAGGGACTTGACAAACTTCATAGAAATACATGGAATTAAAAGTTTATGGAATGTTTTGGGAGCTCTTGAAGCCCTCTCAGCTCAGTAGTATATATCCATCCAGATTTATTTCCAACATCTGACATTCCATTCTATGACTTAATAACTTATACTGTAAAATATCATTTTATTGTCATTCACAATCATTTAAATATATATTACATTATAAATATAAACTCTAGTATACATTTGCTATGGAGAGAACACGCATGCAGTATACTTTTGTGTGTGCTCTAGTCACTATCTTATGAAATTTAGCTGCAACTTATGACCATAGTCAACAACTGTAACACACTATCAATAAAGAAGAAGCATAATGTATAAAGACAAGGCTGCTGCAGGCACATAATCTAGTTTTGAACTTCATCTTTGTTACTTATTTTTGTAAGATTATGCAAATTAACCCATCTCACAGTGTCTCACTTCCCTTCCATCCATGAATCTATCCTTAGGTTGTTAAGATAATTGAATGAACCAATGTTTGTATAGCCATTACGACCATGGCTGGAACAGAGTAAGTGCTGTTTCTTTTTCTTAAAAGTCTAATGAAAAGAATATTTTGATGTTTAAAGAAATGAAATATTTTAGTTGGAGCACATGCTTTAGGAAAGGAACATATTTTTTCTATTTATCTGTGTTCTTCGAGAGGAAAACAGATCATCTAACAGTCATCAAAATTCTCTGTTCTTTCCCTTCTGATTCCCTTTGGCCAATTGGGAAAGAGAAAGTGGACATGCATTAAGTTACCTCTCTCTCGCCTGTTCCTCTTGGAGAAATCATTTCACAGATACCTCTGGCCTTCAATTCAATTTATACCCAGAGGAACTTGTGAGACACAATGTAATACTCCTCCTTAAAGTTAAACAGGTCAGCATGAATTGGGAGTAATGGAGAGAGTTGACTTCTCCATTCATATATACAATATTTTCTAAAATGGATATTTTGGTATCTACCTACTTGAAATACCTATCGATCTTCCAACTATTTTTCATCTTGCAAAAAATGCGTGGTACTAAGTTGGTGACCTCAGATCCCAATAAACCACTCAAAAATGAATAAATTTTAAAATGTCTCTGACTGAGAGACTGCATATATATATACACACATATATACCTATCTATATCATCATATATGTCTTTATCTATCTATATCTATATCATTATATATATACACAAATAAAAAAGAGAGCTAGGTAAATAGATAAGCTCTGTGTAGACTACCAAGCAGGGATATGTATTGAGATAGGATGACCTTTATCTTAATAAACACAGTGTTCACTAGGGTGAATTTCTGTCAAGATGCTCTCAAGAGTTTAACAAAAGTCCTTATTTTAGAGCTGAGACAAAATTGCCTTTTCCCATTAAGAAAGACCTTTATAGTCTTTCTACATTTCCCCCCACAAAACTAAAAGCAGACTAAGCATGGGTGACAGCACTTGGTAAAAGTGATTGTAGTGACATTTTAGATCTGTCAAGTTGTTCTGTAACTACCGCACCATAGGTAGCCTAATGAGACACAGTGCATAGTAACGCAGTGAGAAAAACCCTTTAGAACTCTTGTTATAGTCATTTGAAGGAGGTTATAACTCTGAAGGCCATCATTTCCTGCTGGGCAGTAGAATCTTTTGGTAGCTGCTGAATTGCAGCAAAATGTCTTGAAAGCAATTCTCTTTCAGTCATAACCACACAAAGATTTAGGTTTGCTGGGCTTTGCTGGTGATAGATACAGGCAGGGCATCTCTGGAAGAGAAATTCATATCCAAGGTGATGCTTCCTGAAATGTGAAGGTTTATTTATGTAACATAATGCCAATGCAAGCAAAATGGAAAGTGATAATGAATGCTCTTAGAGAATTTCTTAAATTATTAAGACTTTTAATACCTTAAATTTTTCTGTTACAGTAATAAGTAGCAACTGTTGAGAATAGTGTTGTTTGAAAATTTCCTTTGCAGTGATGATTGCAAAATGATTTATATTCAGAATAACTGAATATAGAAACATAATATTTATGGAGAAATAAAAATTATGGATGCTACTTCAATAAATATTTATTGAGAGTCTACTTCATATAATGCAATATTCCATGCACCATAGTAAGAACAGTGATTAGACATGATTGCTGTACCAATATAACTTACACTACAGAAATGAAAACCATAGAATAATAAAAACACTTATAATATTCAACAGAATATACTAAATGTGTAAATATGCATGGCATATACCATCTAAGTATTTATAGCCTCTAACTTTTCAAAAGAAAACTTATTATAAATAATTGAAACTAATTGACATGGAGTTACTTTTGACTCATATGAACCAGTCACAGTAGAACTGCCCTATATTGTTTCAAAGACTCTAAATCTAAGAGAAGCAGAGGGCTGGATCTTTCTCCAGGTGAATGGACTGGTAAGTTATCACTGCTGGTATTTCAGCAGACTAGCATCCCTGTGCCACTAGGGGTCAACCAATAAAATATATGTATCATCAGTAGTACTATCCTAGTGAAATGTCCCATTGGGGTTGATTTGGTCATAGAAACATTTCCCACATATTTTTACTGTGGGGTTAATATGGATTTGTAGTCATCTTGTAATGTAGAATAGAACTGCCCCATGGACATTCCATAGCTAAAAATCTTTACAAAAGTAGATGGTCTCATCCTTCTCCTGATACACAATGTATGGGTTTAAACTGTAAGGCACTTGGTGAGTGTTCTTAGTCTCCATAACTGCCTCAACACCATGAAAATGTCTCCTCTAAAATAGAAGACAATGCTCTCATGTAAATAAAAAATTAGCATAAAGGCAGTAAAGATTCAGAAAAGCCGCATAAGAGGCTACTATCTCTGCATTTGGCTATATTAATTTACACGGACCCTTCATGTTGTTGAGAATCAGACAGTCACATGTTCATTAAATTATTTAAAGTCTTAAAACTCGTACCTTAATTGTCATTTGACATTTATAATATGCATCTCTCAGAAATATCTGGATGAATTTTTCAAAATTTCATGTTTATACTGCTCTCTCATGTACCAAGAAAATATAGTTTATCTAACAAGTATTTTGACTCTGAACACAGGACACAGAAGTTCAAGGTCCTTGTTCTTTTTGTTTGTTTGTTTGCGTTTTGGACATCCCTGCCCTCTAGTGGAGTGAATAGGAGGTCAAGTTTTTTCTCCTATGGAGCCGCTGCTGGAATTGAACCTCCATCCCAGAACGTCCTTGTTCTTAAGGAAAGTTTGACTACTGTGTTTGTCTGGTTAGACTAGAGGAAGAAATTCAAGGACACGCATATCAACATAAGGAAAGGGTTCATATCCAAAAGGAATGGGACATGGAGAAAGCATCCCTGCCCAGTCCAGTTTAAAGTCATAAGTCCAATATTAACCCATATGCCTGAAATCAGTCCACAAAGTCTTCTTCTGACTCACAAAGTCACAGGTCAGGGGGTGCAGAATCCCCGTCCTGGCAGGGCACCTCGCCTCCAGGGCTCAGGGTCCCTCAACAGCAGAAGCAACTCATCGCTGGCAGAGGTCTCCATGTGGCTGACCCAGCTTCAGAGGTCTGACTCCATCAGGGCAAAGCTGTGTGGTCACTCTGCCAGCTCCTCCAGCTTCTCGAACACTGCCAGCTTGTTTTGTCCATGATTAATCGTGTCTCTGACTAACTCCCAGCAACTGGGGAAGATAGCTTCTCATCTTCAAGAGGGAAATACCATGAGATTTCCCAGGAGTCTCAGGAGAAAGCCATGCCCACATAAAGGCCTCATTGGCTGCTCAATGGCTATCTCCAGATTAACAGGCTAGACTCCACCCTACATTTCAATCATAAAATTAACATAAGCACATGACTGCCACAACTACTTACCCAGCTTTACTTTGCTTTTTATTTCCTCATTGTTATATGGATATACTAAAAAGTTCTTCCAAGAGTCCCTAACCCTTCAAACAACTCAAGCTCCAACTCAGTGCAATAGAATTGATTCCAACTACAGGACAGAATAGACTGGCCTCTATGGGTTTCTGAGATTTTGATTTTTATGTGAGTAGAGAGCTATATCTTTCTTCAGAGGAGCAATTGATGGCTTTAAACGGCTGATCTTGATATGGTTATCAGTCCAGCACACAACTGCTTCTCCATCAGAACTCATCATAGTCCTCTTCAGAGCACTTCAATTACCTTTTAGTGTAACATATAACTCTGACATATGGTGAACCATGTGTGCAGTGTGTAATTCCTCCACTAGATTTTTCAGCACTGTGACCTCTTGAAAGGAAATAACCAGTCGTGTATTCAAATATGCCTCCTGGTAAATTCAAATCTCCAGCTTTTAAGTTAGCAGTCAAGCATTTGGCCAATTGTGCCACCAAGAGTTTTCTATTTGTAGGTGCGCACATATGTTAAGGGTGAACGTGACAGTTTGGGCTGTGTGTGTGTGCATAAAAACAAAGTGTTGAGTACATAGTAAATATTTTACAAAGCTTAGCATATACCTTTATCATAATTTTAGAACTTTAACATTATACATTTATTTACATCTATGTCTATTCCTAACTTTTAACAACTAGTACCTATAAAAAGTCACATAAAAAGGTATCACATAAACAGGGAAGGACATAATATTTGCTCAAATGCAGGGAAACCATCCATGAGGTGGATTAATTTGGTGGCTGAAACTAATGGTCTCAGTCATGACAAGTTGTATGGGAGGAAACAGGACTGGCCAATGCTGTGTTCTAGTATTGGTAAAGTCACCCTAAGTCCAATTCAAGGAAAGCAACTTACAGCACCATTTATAGAAGAATATATATATGTGTGTGCATCTGTGTGTAAATGTATATAGATGTATTCATATATACACAAATATGGGTACACATAGAGGATATTCATAGTCATAGACATAGGCCAAATGTAGAAAGAGGTCTACCAGTCAACTGTAAATTTGCCATACTGTGGTGGCTTTTGTGTTCTCATGATACTAGAAACTATGTCAGTCATCAAAAGTGAACAAGTTTCAGTGGAGCTTCCAGACTAAAAATCGATTATGGAGAAAGAACTAGGTTCCTCACCTGTAAGGAAGAAGAAGCTGAAAATCATTTGCATGGCTTCAAAGCGTTTCAAATACTGAAAGAAAGCCTAAGCAAAGGAAATAGAACTTTGTCGGGCAACTGCAGCAGATGGGCCCTTCAGGTCTGAGGGCACTTGAAATATGACTGAGGAGGAGATGGATTCTTGCAGGTGAGTTAACTCTGACGGGGTGAGTGATAAAACCTGTAGAGGTGCAGCATTCAGGATCTCCATTTGGTGATGAGGTACGATCCAATGTAACAAGAGACAGTGCAGTGGCAAAATTCTTCTAATGGTTGAAGCTAGGAATGTGCGAAGACTGAATTTAGGAAACTGCAAGTGGTCAAAAATGAAATGGAATGTCTGAAGATCATTATCTTATACATGAGTGAGCTGAAATAGACTGAAATTGGCCATTCTGAATCAGGAAATCATATGATTTACCATGCTGGAAATAACACAATCAAGAGGAGTGGTATGGTCCTAACTGTCAGAAAGGATCTTGTTAAATCCATCACGGGAATGGGGTGAGGCAGCTGCCTGTCGCACCAGGAGGAGCAGAGAGCCAATATTACTATGTTTTACATGCCTACTTAGAAAAAATTTAAATGTCTTTATGTATCTATTGGGCTGTAATTAGTCTCCCAGGTCCTAGAGGTGATTGATGTTGTAGCAGGAAAAGATGTATACTCAGTTGTTAAAATGATAACAATAGGGGGCTGAGCCCCGGTGGCGTAGTGGTTGTGCACGGGACTGCGGTCCACTGTGACGGAGGTTTAATTCCAGCAGTGGGACTGGGCCTCCTACTCCCACCACCGGAGGGCAGTGATGCCCCCCCCCAAAAAAAAGTCAAAAATGATATCAATAGGATCTGTTCAGCTGGGAGGGAAGAAGGAGGAATATTACATTTAAATGTAGGGAGACAGAATCTCAATTAAATGAGAATTGCAGCATCAACTAAAGGACTTCTAACAATCACAGATCAAGTCTAGGGAATGAACATTCTCAAACCACAGTACATTGATAGATTAGTTATTGGTTTCGGTCTCAAGGAAGATGAGTCAGGGATGTAGGAAAATAGGTTTCTATTAGATAATTTAGTACACAAATTGATCATAGCAACTGATGAGAAAGATTGCCAATCATAGTCATATTCCCTGAAGGAGGAAACATAAACAACATCACTGGATTTACCCAGATGTCTGAGGGATTTGAGATGACTGTTAGTGGTATCAGAATCTCGTTTTCCAGAAATCAGACAAGAAACAACTTTGTCTATAAAACTTAAGATAAAACTGACTCTAAGATCCTTTCATACCACTTTGCTTTATTATATCGTTGTCATAAGGAATTATTTCTTAGACCATTATATAAAAAAAGACAGTGGTGCCAAGATTCTCTTCCTTGAAATATATAATTCTTTCAAATCCTGCCCTGAAAATAAAGAGAAATGACTCCCTCCATTCCTAAAGCCTTCTGCAATTAAGGAGCTGATTGGCAGGAAGGCTCATGGGAAACTCTGAATTGATTGCTGAATGAGGCTAAGCAGACATAAAGTACCAAACAAGCAAATAAAGGGACTCCTTTCTTTTAGCAAATCTGAAACCAATAAACCAATCATTTATTTCTGGCCAATAAGGCTTATGAACTTCTCCTTTATAATGGGTATGAACCAAATCATAATTCTCCACTATGTGAAGAAGCCCATCTTTAATAGAAAAGAAAAAAATAATAGAGAGAGAAAAAGAAAAATGTGGAGAGAGAGAGAGAGATAAAACAATACATTTTTAATTCAAATTTTCACCCCTTCACTTGCTAATCATGATTCTCACCTATGGGAGGTCTTCAAAAAGTTCATGAAACAACTGAGTTACAAAGGACTTTCTCCACAAAATTTTTAAATCCCTGTTGTATATTTGCTGACATGTTTATAAAGCTAAAACAAAAATTTTAGATCTTGGAAAAATCTATCAATGTTTTTACTCCACTCAATTGCAGGGTTGGGTTGCTTTCATATTCAATTTAAACTAAATAATTTATTTATAATGTTTTCCTTTTGTATCTGATAAATATAAGTTTTAATGAAAAGGCATGAATTTTTCAAATCTGAAAATATTATTATTTAAATAATAAATGCAAGGTTTTATTTTGCTTTTTGTTTGCAAATGGTATTTGGTTTTTGGATGTTTCTTTATTGAAAATAATTTGTGTACTTGCATTGCTTTCCATTTTAAGTTTAATAGCAAGTTTCCTGAGGTAAAGATTGCATTTTGAATCATGTTTATTAACATATATGATCATGTAAAGAAAAAACACTAACACAGCATATGTAATTTGAGATTATTGACTATATCAAAGTTCAAAACTTGATACCCAGTTGAAGACTTGTATTTTGCACTATTTCATATTTTTTTAATGACTCTAGTCCTGGGAAGTAATATATACATAATTATTTAAGAGTATAACTATATCATTAAAAAATAATTGTCAAGTTTTCTAAGATTATCAGTTTTCCTAAGAGAAAAAGAATATTGTGAAGAAGTGAAAAGCAAGACAAAACTGTTCAAGGTGCCTATCAAAAGGAAGAAATCTGTTCAAAGTACTTATAAACTTATTAGAAAAAAACTGATAATAAATATGATTAGCTACTTCTAAATTTGTGGTAAATATTTATATGT
This sequence comes from Nesogale talazaci, assembly GCA_004026705.1. Classification (NCBI taxonomy): domain Eukaryota; kingdom Metazoa; phylum Chordata; class Mammalia; order Afrosoricida; family Tenrecidae; genus Nesogale; species Nesogale talazaci. Next base: position 72,786 of record PVJH01006553.1, on the reverse strand, counting down.
ATAAATTTATATAGATGGGTAGGGAAAACTATATTTAGTTCTGAAGATATATTTGTGTGGTGGTATATATTGAGCTGCTCCATGGGAAAATATGAATTTGCTTATTTCCATAAAGATTTAGAACTTCAGAAACCCTATTGAGTAATTCTACCATTTCTTATAGGTTTGCTACACTTCAGAATTGTGTTAGTCGGGGTTGACTAGAGAAACAAATCTACATATGCTCACAGAGGTATGAGAAGGAACTTTATAGCAAAGAGCAATTTTCTATTAAGAAGACATCCCACTTCAGATCAAGTTCATAAGTTCTAGATTAGCTCATCAGTCCAGTACTAGTTCAGAAATCTTTCTTGTGACTCATGCAGCATAAGCAATGCTGCGACAGGTAGGAAGACACAGGCCAGAGGGTGCAAAGTCTTGTGGCTGCAATGGTGGTGGAAGGAACTCCAGGGCTCTCACAGGTCTCAGAATGACTCCATGTAGATTGTCAAAAGAAAAGTTAAGCAGAGAGAGAGAGAGAGAGAGAGAGCTTCCTCCAAGGAGAAAGAGGTCTTTCTCAGAATTCTGTGAGAAGGCCAGGCCCACAATTATGCATCAGTAGAATGTAACCTGATTGATAAGCTTAACCCCACCTGTACACTTATTTATCAAGTTGACATGGAATTATGTTACTACCACTGGAATTGACCTGATGAAAGTGGAATAGTTATTTCTATTAATGAAGTTGACCTAGCCATTATAAAGAATTTAGATTTCATAAATATATCACGTTAACTCACAGAGATTACACTGAATGAAAAGTGTACCATTTGTAAATTTTAAGTTACAAAGTACATTAGAATAATATGAAGAAAAATGTGTGCAGTTAAATTAAAATTTACCTAAAACTATTACTAGTAATTAACTAAATAGAGGAGAACATTTTATTGTTTGCATGTGAAAGAAGGCAATGGCAAACAGATAAAAATAGTTTTCTGAATTTTGTAGCTGAGACTCTGCCATACAAATAGGGATGGTAGTTAAATAGTTCATGTTTCCTCTATATGCTGCCCTAAAATAATAATAATAAGTGTAACTTCATATCATACAAAAGGAGTATTTTCTATATTTAAAACTATACACAGTTAATAAGGGCAAGTTCTTACTTTTCACCAGCTCCTTTCATCAGAAAATTTTCAATCTGAGTTAGGAAAAGTAACAAAATGACAAAAAGGAAAAAATAGATCCTCGGCTTCAGGGTGGATTCTGATTCAAAGTAATATTGCTAGCCAGAGTGCAAATGCTCCCTAGAGTTCCATAACCTATACATCTGTAGGGGAATGAATGGTCACACAGCTCTCCTGCTGAGTGGCTGACGGGTGTCAACTGCCAACCAGCGGTTAGCAAGCCACCACTTAATCAATCCAATTTGCAATAATAATAAATGAATTAGCTAATTATTAAATGGAAAAATATATATTAAGCTTCAGAATATGTGACCTAGTGCACCACCCTCAGCAGTCATTGTCATCCTTGATGCCATTAGTAGTCAAGGTGCCAATCCATCTCTGAGAAGGGCTTCCTCTTTCTCACTGAATGTTCACTTTCCAAAAAGAATGTCATTTCCAAGGGACTGGCCTCTTGTGATAGCATGTCTAAAGTGTATGAGATGTAATCTCCCACATCTCACTTCATCTCACTTCTGGTTACACTTCCTCCAAGACATTGGTGCTTGCTCTGCAGTCCCTGGTGCTTATGGACTGATAGTGAGGTGTCAATCCCACTAATTCCAACTTAGTACTTACTTCTTATTTTGCTTTTCAGAAAGCTGGTGCTGACACTCATTTGATGTTAGGAACAGAAATCTATGGCTATTCTCCCCATTTACAAAGGAAAGGGAGAAAACCAGTTTGGGGAGAAAGGGTTATCAGGTTATGGAGGTCATGAGAGCCCTCTTAGCAGGGGGTGAGGGTGGGGAGAAAGCAGTGGTGGGTTGGGAGTTTATGCAAAATTGCCCACCAGCACTGTAATATAAGATTAAATGAGCAGATGGTTTTATCTCAGACTTGTTCAGTCATTGGCTAAGGCCATTCTGAGAAGAAAGTCATCTTCATTCAGTACCTGAATTAAATCTGAAGCAATTTGTAGCTGGATGTTGCTACTTAAATATATTGTTCCCATCTGATCATAATGCCCTCTTGAAGAATAATATCAGAGACGTATTTCTGTTTCTGGTGCAATAATTGCTAATGTTCTTATGCGTGGGGAGTGTAAGTAGCTAAGATGTACAATAACTGTGGTGTCCATATACATAAATTCACAATACTCAGACAATTATATTATCATCCAGAAAAGCATTTTGTGAGACTGCTTTCAAACCTCTGTTAAAAATTCAATATTGATTTAAGCTTTAGTTGCTTTTAACCAATTAGTTTGTGTCATCCTGACAAAATTACTGTATAACTATGGCTTGTCTTTATTTCAAAGAATACATTCAGCATACTTTTATTCTACATTTATAATAGCATATTGTGGGGTAAGAGAATAAAGCAAAATAATATAGCTGTAGATTCCTCATATCTTCTAAAATTGGCATGCATTTTTATTAATCATCCTATTTTTCAAATAGACATTTTTAAGATAAAACTCAGTATTGAGAAATCTTTATTTATAATGAACTTAAATAAGCATTTGTCACCAATTTGTTTGTAGGTCATTTATTCTATGAATCTTCACAATGTACAAGTAAATTAATTTGTATAAATTTCTAAGATGGTACACTGTAAGATGATTTAACAATGAATGGACTTACAGATTGTTTTTCAACCTTTTTTTTGTTACTTATAAGTTAAACATTTCTCCACAAATTGCATATACCCTTCTCTGCTTTGATCCTCTCATCTATAAATGTAGATGGCATAATTCCCTGGCCAAACAATAAAGACCCTTAGCAGAGGTAGCTGTGTCCTGTTGTAACTTTTATAAGTAGCACTATTTCTTCCTTTTCATTTCTAAAGATTTAGTGTCTTTAAGAAACGTTAAGAAACTCTGTGGCATTGTTCTCCACTTCTATTCTCTCTGTCCTCTGCACACTCACATGGTATATCTTCTATAGTATAAAGGTAAGGAAGTTGGAATGTAATCGTTTCTGATTAGTCATGTAAAGAAAATTTCAACATGTCATGCACCTGGTGATAATGACATGAATGAAAATAGCAAAAAATATTGTATTGTCCTTATTAATTTTGTAACCTCCTCTACAGTGTTTTATTATTTCTTTGTGTAAATTCAAGATAAACTTATTTGCTGCTACGACTTCATTAAAATTCTGAAGCTATTATTTATTATGAAAAATATTTTGTCGCTTTAAATTTTTTTAAGAAATATAAAGCAGTCATGTTTCTTTAATAAAAAAAACAATTATTAACCCTAAGACTTTTCAAGATATGTTCTATTGTCAGATGTTAATAGGCATCATCAGGTAGTCTCTGACTCATAGAGAAACTATGAACAACAGAAGGAAATGTTGCTTGATTCTGCACCATCCTTATAATCATTCCTCTGTTTGAGTTTATTGCTACAATAGCTGTTTCAATCTCAGGATTCCAGTTCATTCATTACAGTTTATCCTGCTGAGATTTGCCTGTCCATTCCAGGTCTACTAAGAACCTCCTAGCAGGTGGTCTCCTTAATGCAGATTCTGGGATTGAAATGGCAATTTCAGAAAGGGTCAATCCAAAGGAACAGTTCTGAACCCCTAGTCAGCTCATCTCACTAACATACTTCCCTTTTTTCACTGACCCTCTTTTTAACAAACTCAAATTAGAAATATGTTTTATTACTTGTCAATGTATAGTTTTCTGAGAAAATTCCAGTTTTTCATAACAAATGCAGAACACCATATTATACAAGAAGTGATTCTTAGCCCTTTTTAACATCTCCATTTTGCAATAAGAAACGCTTTCTTTTAAAATGTTAATACAGCATTTCACTTTTCCACCACTCATCTCTCAGTTTGTCATACTGTGATGACTAGTATATTTCTGTGATGCAGGAAGTGGTGATGAATGGGTGAAAGGAGAGCCTTCAAATCAAGATAGTCTTGGAAGAAAGACCTGGGGATCTACTTTGGCTGGTGTTGGGGGGGTGGGGGAGGTGAGGCAGCGCTAATTTAAACTTATGAATTGCAATGTACTATTGCCTGGCATTGTGTCAGAAGATCTGTTCCTCAGGAAAGTACTAAAACCAAGACTGGGACAAGCTGCTTTCTTAAATAGAGTCAGATTTAATGACAGGAACAGGAAAGTCTTTCCTGTATTGATGTGCTTCAAATCAAAACAAGAAAATGAAACATTTGCAAGCATTCATTAAAAATAGGAAGATGGAAGTAAGATGCATGAGTCTAGGAAAATTGGAAATTATCAAAAAGGAAATGGATGTATAAAGATCCTGAGCATTCATGAGCTTAAACAAGTGAGTCCTTGCCATTTTGTATTGGACATACATAAGAACTAGAAAGACAGAGATGACAAATGGAAAATGAATGTTCATATTTATACTCAGGAAGACCATTTCAAAATCTATCCTGAAGCACAAAGCTGTCAATCGTAGGAGAATATTAATGTCTGTAAGAAATACCAATTAGTGTTATTATTCAAATGCATACACTTGTATTTGTTCTTAGGACGTCTTTGTCTGACAAGACACTATGAGACCAATGACTTCTTCAGTGAAAAAACCACTTTGCAGATGATGCACACAGATCTCATTTAATGGGATACATGGAGATAAAATGAAGCACAGCTGTGGAATAAAACAATGGAGACCCTCACTATCACCAGTCACAACAATGCCATGGACTGAGTACAAGAGCTCATCAATTAATAGTACACAAGTTCAGGGTAAATTTAAATTAAATAATTTAAAATCTATAAGAATCAGTTTATGACCTTGAAAATATCTCAGGAGTACATATGAGGCATTGAAAACTAATGACTGAAGACCAGGGGTGACATTAGATATCATACATGAAGAAAATGGAAAATTTTTCAAAATAAGAAAAAAAATCGAAATATAATGCAATATTGGATGCCAGAAAAGATACTGAATCATGACCTTGAATATTGAAACAGTAAAGGAAAAGGTAGAAATGTTGAAGAGAAAGATCTAAATCAATTTTTAAAGAAATTCAAGAAGAAAAATTAAAAGATTAAAAACAAAAAATAAAGAGAAAAAATTCAAACTTCATTGAAGGTATTGACTAAAATTCACTCTGCAGGATTTAATAAAATAGTGCATGAGATGTTCTAACAACAAGTGCCATCTTTGAAGAAATCACTTCTCTATGTTAAGAAATTTTGGAGACAACTGGTTTACCTGGTTATTTGACTTTCCATAGATGACATGGAATAAAGACCATTATTACTGATGTTAGGTAGATCTCGACTGAGTGAACATAATAGTAGAAAGATGTTTGGCTGTATTCTATTGACTATGTAAACGCATTCTAGAGTGGATTATAACAAATTATGGATGACATTGTGAAGAACAGGAATTCTAGAACATGTGATCATGTACATACAGAATGTGTATTTAAACAAGGAAAGGTGCACTAGGATTGTGTCTTCACAACACACTTGCTCAATCTTTAAACTGAGCAAATGATCTTAGACTAGCGTCAATAAAGAATTGGAGCAGCAGGCCTGGAAAAGACACATTAAAACCTGTAGTATGCAAATGACAAAATTCGGATTGCTGAAAGTGAGGAGGAAATGTCTTGTGAATTACATCTCAACAAAAAGAAAAGAAATATCACAACAGGACCTTGATGGAACATCATAATTAAAGAAAAAATGATCAAAGTTTTCAAGATTTTCATTTACTTGGTCCACAATTGATATTCATGGAATAATAGTCAAGAAATTAAACGATATATTTCATTGAACAAATCATCTGTAAAACACCTCTTTCAAAAGCAAAGCTGTTATCTTGAAACTGAGGATGTACCTAAGTCAAGACATGGCATTTGCTTTTGTTTGTTTGTTTGTTCGTTTTTTTGTTTATTGGGCATCACTGCCCTCTGGTGGTGGGAGTAGGAGGCCCAGTCTTTGCTCCTGTGGAGCTGCTGGTCGAATTGAACCTCCATCCCAGTGGGCCGCAGTCCCGTGCATTACCACTGCAACACCGGGGCTCAGCCCAAGACATGGCATTTTCAATTACTAGTATGTCTGCAAAAGCTGAAAATGGAGTTGATGTCTTTGAACTTTGGATTTAGAGATTATTGAATATACAATGGACTTCCAAAAGAACAAATAATTCTGTCTTTACGAAGTGTAGTTTAACTCTGATTGTGGCCATCTCTGTAGACGTTTCTCCTCCCTAGAATTATGTTTTACAGAGGACCACTTTAAATCTATAGGTTGGGGAGAGAGACCTGCCTGCCATCCCTACACAAAAGTGAATTAAGAAGAAAAAAGAGAACCAAAGACTAGATTAAATACTGGCACACCAAACCCTGAGGATTACTTTCCTGCACAAAGCTGCTAGGCACAGAGAGGACTGTAGGACCTTCAACAGCTCAAGACCCTATGTCCCTCAGTGGAGCATACCACAACAGAGGACAATTCTAGGGACACGGAGCAGAGTGATTCCAATCTGACCACCCCCACAGTGAGGCAAATCAATAAAGGAACATAACAGATCAGCAAGTGGAGCAAAGCCAAGACACAAAACAAATGAGGCGCCCCCCACCCCCACCCCCCAAATAGACTTCAGGTCAGGAGGGCCAGTTCTGGCAACGGCAGTCCTGGAATTATGTGTGTGTGTTTTTCTTTCTAGTTTTTTTTTTCTCTCTATCTTTTTATTCAATCTTTTCTTTTCATTTTGTTTTACATCTGTTATTGTTGTTGCATGGAAAGCAAGCTCAAGGAGAAAGCAACAGGACCAACGGTTTTGGAGAGACTTGGGGAGAGCGGGGAAAGGAGGCAGGGGGAATAGGAGCAGTGAGGAAGAAACACCGTAGATGGTGGAACAACTAGGGAAATAAAAGCAACAAAGAGGAAGATGTAGAGATCCCGGTGGTGTTGGAGCAATGGCTATCTAACTAAGAGGAATTGTTAAGAGGCAGAAGAGGAGCAAGCGTGATTGTTGAGGAGAAAGATAAAAGGAAACAGAGGAAAGATCTAGAAAGCAAAGTTTTGGATAGAGATGTAAGCATAGATGTGTACTTCTGTAAATATATTAATTCATAAAAATAGAGGTATTGGCATATATATGTGTGTGTGTGTGTATATATATACATATATATATGAAAAAACATTAAGCTATTGGACAGACTTTGGGCCTCTGCGTACACCCTCTCTCAATGCAAGAACATTTTTTTCTAACAATCTGGCATTCTGTGATGCTCTGCCGAGGACTAAATGGGTGCATAGGCAAATGTAGTGAAGAAAGCTAATGGTGCTCAACTATCAAAAGTGATAGTGTCTGGGGTCTTCTAAACCTGAAGTTAAATAAGTAGTCATTTAGCAGAGAAACAACAAGTCCACATGGGGAAGCATGCCATGCTGGTGATCATGCGGTGTAATAGGCACCAGAAGACCCAAAACAAAAACCAAAATTGCATATGGCGAGAACAAAGGGCCATTGGAGCAGAGACCGAAAATCCATCTGTAAACAATAGGACATCCCTCACAGTAAGGTCACAAGGAAGGGATGAGTCAATAAAGACTCAGAATAGAACAGATGAAGCACACCATATTCTTAAGTTTATTTGAGTCTTCCTTATCCCTCACCATCATGACCTCTAGTCCCGCTTTTCATTTCCGGCTAGACTGGAGTATGTACACTGGTACAGATAAGAGCTCATGGCACATGTAATCCAGGTCAGGTAAAGCCCTCAGGAACAGGAATGGGAGTGGTGATAGCATGAGGGTAGGGGAAAGACGGGGGGTAGAAGGGAAGGAAGTGGGAACCATTGTAATGATCGACTCATAAGCCGCACCCTCCGTCAGGGGTATGAACAACAGAAACATGAGTGAAGGGAGACAGTAGTCAATGTACAATGTGAAGACAATAATAATTTATAATTTATGCTGGGGTCACGAAGATGAACAGAGGAGAAGTAAGGGCAAAAAGAGGAGATGATACAAGTTGTCAAATAGAAAGTAAACATTAGAAAATGATGATGGCAACATATGTACAAATATGCTTGATACAATTAATGTATGGAATGTTATAAGAGCTGTAAGAACCCCCCCAATGAAATGATTTTTTAAGCACAGACAGAATTCTCCTTAGAAGTGAGATGGTAGGCCTTCTTCTTAAACTTTTACCATGCTATCACCAGAGAATGACACCATGGTTGTCACCTTGCAAATTAGAGGGGAAGTGAAATGAGCAATGGACTCCATGAGTTGGATTGACATTGTGGTTACAAGAATTGACTCAAATGGAGATGATTGTGTGATGACACAGAACCATGTTTGGTTCTGAGTCTGAACAGATTAGTGACAGTGGATGACGCCTAACAATATCTTTTATCTGGATTTCATTTATTTTCTGTTTCTGCACGTTTATTCATGATACATGGTGACCAATAATCTCCAGCAGCATATTAATAAAACTGTTTTGCTGTTCTTGTTGCTACAAAATATATCTGTCATTTAAGGTGCTAGCAGTATATAACACTTATTCATTAATTGCAGTTTTTTTTAAAATTCTAGAACCCAGGGATTTATCATCAGGTCTTAAATTAGCATAAAAGGAAACATAATATTGCTATAGATATTTTAGTGGGTAAAACTCAACTCATTTTTAATGGCAATGGCAATTCTCAAGGTGATTAGTCTGGTGCTAAGAATATAAATATCAAACCACTATCTTGGAAGGATTTTTAAACACTCAGGGAAGGCAGATATATAACTGAGAAGGTTCAGTATAGAAATCTCACATGTGAAAGCATCAGATACATTTTCTTTTATTCACCAGGTCTATGCGTTTGGGCAGGTTGTTTTCATTGCCCAAGATTCAATTTTGTCATGTGTAAAATTGCCATACTAAGCATATATTGTCCTATAGTACAGAATTGGTATGAATTTAAATGACATTACATATATAAAATGGTTAGTTGCTGCTTAGAACAATTTCAGACTCTCAAAAAAGATATGTTATTTTTTCTTTTCTCTAAACATTAACATGATCTAGTGTGTGTGTGTGTTCTATAGTCCAGGACTGAGCCAATTGCTTTTCGAGCACAACAAAGGGAGTAAGAGTTCTTTCTGATGGGGAGGTCTTCACAGTGAAAAGAAAACTTAACTCTGCTAGTTGGAGAAGAAATTAAAGAGGTTTCAGAAAAAGAAAATGTGAAAGAAGAGAGACTGTACATTCAAAAATCTCTGAAAATAAATTTTGTGAAAATTATGTGGTAGCAACTGATTGACAGACAATGAGAGATAAGGCAGATAAGTTTTGATTGCTAATTAGACTATCAATAATGACAGTCAACTATCAACAATATACAAGTTCTATATTTCTCTGGAAATATCTATGAATCCTTAAGTATGAAAGTTTCTTTGCATTGCAGTTTTGGTAAGAATTTTGAGTTTAATAGAGCTGTTTCTCTCATTCATTTTTACATCTGAGAATTCAACAATCCCTGGATATGTTAGCTTCAGTTCTCTAATAGGAAAAAATAATCTTCTTTTTCTTTTTTTCTTCAATCTTATCCTCTTTCTGTTTCTTTCTATATCACTTCTCTAGTTCATCTAAAAAGCTGTGGAAAGTTGGAAGGCATGGTATCTCATTTTATGTCATTTTTTAAAAATGTCAGTAGCAATTAAATAAATTACCCTTATCCTCTTATAACTCTTTGAGTCCTCGAATACCCATCTCTCTTAATTATTGGTAAAGGGATTCCTCAGAGATATCCTGTATTTTCTTCTAGGCTACTACAAAATAGCAGCTATCACAATAAAGTGAATTACACAATATTTTTTGCTCCCTGATGTATATAAGATTATTTTTCACTATTGGCCTATAAGTTAGCAGGAACATTATGAAACAGTTTAAAACATTGTGAGAATTACCAACATGGGAAGCAGAGACCTAAAGTGAGCATATGTGATTGAATATAAGTCAGTGAGTTATTTTACTAATTGTGGGCAGCCCTAAACCTTCAATGTGTAAACAAAATCAAATATCTGTGAAATACAATAAATTGAGGTGCAATGAAATGACATATGACTGCAAATATACAACAGGGTATCTCAGAAAAGAAAAAAAAGCACAGATTTTTTTCAAGGCTACGTATTCAGTTATTTTTTTTCAAAACAATCTTATCACCTTCAAAGTACTCTCCATTACACATAATACATTCACCAACTCTGCAGTTCCATTTTTGAAAACATTTTCAAACGCACTTGAATGGCTGACAAGCTTTCCCTCTGTGTCCATGGACACAAAAACAAATCTCATGATGTGAGGTCAGGAGAGTAAGGTGCATGGTGCAAGAGAGGCATGCTGTTATGTGCCAAAAATGGGGGCTCACTGAGGTGGCTGTGTGAGCAGGTGCATAGTCGTGGTGACAAAATCAGTCCCTCATCTGCCACAAATCAGGCCTTTATTGTCACACATTGTTACACAATCTTTTCAGAACCTCTAAATAGAAAGCGTGATTAATGGTATGACTTGGTAGCACATACTCCAAATGCACTAGGAGGCAAGAATATCACCTGTTTTGTAAGTGGATAGACATCCAGATGTGTTTTGTAATCAGTCAGCATTTCACCTGTTTTGAAACTGGAAAACCACTCACACACTTGAGTTTTACCCACAATGCTGCCCTTGTAAACTGTGTTCAACATCACAACAGTTTTTATGGCATTTTTCCCATGCAAGGAATAAAATTTCACAGCTACACACTCTTCTCTTAAATCAGCCACACAAAAACATGAGGTCATCACCAAAGCTTCTTTTATGAAAAAATAATTAACTGTGACCAGAGAACCTTCCCAGGTGATGCCACTAGGTGCATTACTTCAGAGCAAGTTGCTGGATGCTACGGGAAATATGAAAACTATGAAAGCTTCAATCAGCCAGTGCAATTCCAACTTTGTCAGGGTACCCCTCATGAAAACAGAAAGTAGTATTCTTTACTTTCATTTGAACTGATAAGCATATCATATGTACATATCCTAGGCATGGACATCCTGATCATGATGAAACCCAAAATCCTGTGAATATTTTAACTACATGAATATTGTTTCCTATGCTTAATTCACGTGGAATCATATGCAGAGTTACCACAAAGTATTCAGACAAGACTAAAACTGTAGAGAATTGAAAAAAATAACCAAAAGTTAAAGTGCTAAGTGGTGCAAGTCCCTCCAAAATTAAAGCGTTACATGGTCCCTTTCCTATGTTGCTGTTAGGTGCTATCAAGCCAGTTACAGCAGAAGGAAACAATGCTGGTTCTGCACCACCCTCACAATGATTTTGTGCGCGAGCCCTTTGTCGCTGCTCCTGTGTCAATCCAGCTTGCTGAGGACTTTTCTCTCTTTTGATGCCCCTTGCTTTAGCAAGGATAACGTTTTTCACATACCCTCATCTAAATAGAATAAGATATGGTCTACCTTAATTTCCACAGATTTAATTTAATAAGTTTTATAACAATTAGTTAAGAATATATTTATATGATACAAATTTTTTACCTGCTTTACTGCTTAATAAAATGTCACAGATATATCTCTATTTCAGTGAACATAGATTGCACATCATCTTAAAAGCTACTCAATTTTCTATTCACTCTATGTGTTATAATGCATTATGTTTATGAATGACTCAATTCAAGTTATTTAGCAATTCATACATAATTGGGAACTGATAGTTATCTCTAATGCATTTCAGAGCATATCTATACTATACATAAAACAGAAATAAGTTGTTCAGAGCTCACCTGTTAGTTTCCTGAAATGACTGTTACATACATTCAATCCATGAAAATTAATATTATTACACAATTGAAAAATATTACAGAAAAATTTAAGCACATTTGTGGAAATATATCTTACTAATTTTAACAATGAAATACATATGCTAAGTATGAATTCATTGAGCAATTTGATTAATAAACAAAAAAGTACAACAGAAAATATATAAATTTATCTTCATATTTGATTTGTCTTATTTTAAAAACCTTTAAATATAAAAGAAAAATGCAAAATGACTATTGAACTTATCAAGTCAGTTTAATAAGATTATAGCACAAGAGCAAAGAAAACAATCCTCCCAAATTAATGCATTTCTGCATTTTGAAACTCATCATGTTGCTCTGGATCATGCATTCAGTTTTCCAAAACATTCCTAGTTTGATTCTTCTGTTCACCTTGAGAGAGAAAGGAGGTGGTCTGACTCCATGAAGATTTATTGCCGAAGATGTCCCTCGCATTGTTTATAGTCTATTCTACAGGACTGTTATGTGTCACAACAACTCCTTGGTGGTGGGTGGTATTCAATAATTACCTCAGTCTCTTGGTGACACAAAATGTTAATTACCCAATTGCTAGTCAAAAATATTGCAACCACCCTGTTGTTCAGAAGATAAACCTAGAAGTATCCTTCCAAAATGTCACAATCTTGGACCACTCTGGGGCACTTCTACTTTGTACACATGAAGTCAACATAAATCAGAATTTACTCAGAAACTAACAAGAATAACAAATGTTTTAACATCAGGAAAACAAAAAATAAAAATACTATCTATTGCCTTTGACTCAGATCAGACTCGTATTTACAGGTTTCTGAGCCTGCACAGGCTCCGGAAGCAGTCAGCTCCATCTTTATTCTTTGAAATGACATAAGCATTTTGGAAAAGAACACATTTCTGTTTAAAGAGTTTTTTATGAGCATGGTCTTGGAAGCCCACAGGGACAGTTCTACCCTGCTCTATTTGCCACTATGAGCTGGTATCAATTGGGTGGCAATGAGTTTGGTTTTAATTTATGAAGCTCTATGTCATTTAAGGACATTATGCATGAGAAGCAACTCTGGTTTGATTTGAGCTTAAAACAAGTCCCCCTTTTAGGACATTTTATTCACTTACTAATGAAAACTCATTTCATAAGAAAGATAACCATAGTTAAGGTGGACAAATCATGGCTTGAAAACATTTACTATTGAAATCACATGCCACCCCACTCTCTTATTCATATAACTTTAATTACCAGATATCCTTTCAAATGATCTATATCACTGGCCATTGCATTGAATATCTAATTACATCTAATTTCTAAATTAAACTTAATTGTAAGTATGAATGTATAGGACAAAATAGCATATAACAGTTTGGGTCAAAATATTGCTACAAAATCATAGAAAAGTGTAAAACAGAAATGAAGTTATTGTTTTTCAACATGTTTTCCATCTAGGTCTAGATGCTTCTGTTGGCAGCGTTTCTGTCTTTTTAATCCTTTCCTGAAGAATTCTGGGCCATAAATCTGACAGTTATAGAATCATGGAGGGATTCAATTCTTGTTCCTTTTAAGTATCTTTTGGGTGTGGGGAAGCATAAAGATGTCTGAAGGGGCCAGGTCAGGAATCTAGAGGCAATGGTAAAAGGTTCCTCAATATAATTCTCATGGGATAGCCCTTGCCAGCTTTGAAGAATGAGCAGGTGCCTTTGTTAGGAAGGGGGAAAGTCCTCAATTCAATTTTCTTTGCTTTAATTCTCATCAATGTGATTTCAATGTTTTTAAACTTCTTCATAGCAAACCCACATAAGCATCCTAAGCCCTACAAGAAAATTTATCAAGATTACATTATGCTTGGGACCCTCAATACTGTTGACAGATTCTAATGAGATTATCTCCCTGCCCTGAATTCACCTTTGAGTTCCTTATCCCGTTTAAGGTTTGATTTATCGAATAACCATTATCTACTGTGGGGAAATATTTTTATAAAGTTGTTGCTATGATTTAATGATTTGGAAAATGTGCTAGTATGAGTAAACTAAAGAAACAAAAACATAGACACTCATATGTATTTAAGAAAGAGGTTTATATACAAGCACAATTGAATATTGAAAAAATGTCCCAGCCTAGTCCAGATCAAGTCCATAAGACCAATATTAGCCCATATGTCTGATACTAATCTATAAAATCCTCTTCAGACTCACAAAATACATGCAATGATGGCAAATTCAGGAGAACCACACAGACCAGTAGGTGGGAAGTCTTGGGGATCCAGTGGCAATATAAGCATCTCAGTGCTGGCAGGGGTCTCTGCGTGGCTTTTCTGCCTCCAAAGGTCTGGTTGCACCAGAATAGGTCCATGTGGCTTTTTCAGCTCCTAGGGTGTAAAGCCACGCATCTTATTAGTAACGTGTCTCTCAGGGAGTAAGCAGAAAGAGAAAAAAATGTCTCTAGTCTCCAAGGATGAAATACCAGTTTTCCAAGACTCCTCAGGGGAAGGCAGTGCCCACACCAAGGCCCCCTTGGCTGTAACCCGATCAACAGACTAGACTCCACCCGCTCACTCTTGATCTCTTCAAGTCCCAACGCCAGATTATGTAAGTTTCAAGAAGTTTTATTTAATAATAGTAAGGACTTCAAAATTGTTTATCCCATGGCATAAAATCAATTATTGTTCCTGTTTATGAAGGACTTCTATTGAGGTTAAGATATATTTTTCATTGAGAGTTCTACTGGAACCTCCAACAATTCATAGTGATTTGTTTAAGTATCTTTTATTTGGAAAAAAAAAAAAACTCACACAAGTGTGAACTAGAACTTCAGTAGTACTTTTTGACTACTTCTCAGGGTTCGTCCAGACTGACAGAAACATCATGTATGGCAGTACAAAATATAGAGTGGTCATGGGGGCTGAGCCCCGGTGGCGTAGTGGTTGTGCGCGGGACTGCGGCCCACTGGGATGGAGGTACGATTCCAGCTCCATGGAGCAAAGACTGGGCCTCCTACTCCTACCACCTGAGGGCAGTGATGTCCCCCCAAAAAAACAAACAAACAAAAAAAAATAGAATGGTCATGTATGATTCTCAGAATTGTTATAATATTAGCAACCATATCAATGAATACATCTCATATCAGCAGGTCTTCATTTTCTCTGTCTTCCTGCTTTAAAACCATAGTGTTCTTTTACAGAAATCATTCTCTTCAGATAAACTTTCAAGATACATGAAGGAGCATCTCATCATCCTTCCTTCCAGGAATATTTTGGTTGTATTTACAATATAGATCTGTTCGCTTATCTGGAAATTCAATATATTTTCTTAGTCCACACCAGACATCCACAGGGATCTTAAAATGTTTCCTACATGGATAAAGAGGATCGCAGTAGCCATTAAAACACATGTTTAAAATGTTTATGGCATATAGAATATCACAATAGACAGCTTTAACATTTTCATATATTGATAGATCTATTAATCAAAAAATTAATTTGTTCATTCATTTACATGTTGCTAGACAGACTTGTTTCCAATTTGGAGTTATTATAAGTAAAACTGTTAAAATCATAATATACAAGTCACTGAATTAATATTTGTTTTTAGTTTTGTTTACTTTTCCCAATTTATCCAAATGTTGCTTGATAGAAGATGCTTAAGTTTTAATTGGAAGGATCTTTAGCTCTTTCTTGTTTTAATAGATTCTAGTTTGAATGATGGACAAAAGGTAGATTACTTATCTTTTAATTTCATATAACGTAGTCCATATTTTGTATATTAACATGTAATCTGTTTGTTTAATGTTTATTTAAAATATGGTTTATGATGTAGAATATAATATACATTGATAAAGTATAACTATCTATGTATACAACTTTTATTTCTTTATATATTGTATACTTGCTCTTTCTTACATCAAATGTAATATACTTAAGTTCACCATTTATAGTACCTTTATGGCATTTTTAATTGTCTTGCTAGCTATTTGCTACGTAGAAATCTATGAAAACTCCAAAACACCTTCACTGCTATTGAGAGGTTAAAACATGAATTTTGTGTCCCAAGTGATGCTGTCATGGATAGACTGCTTTACCCCTGAAAATACGGGTAAATTTGGCTAGATGTCACTCTAGATACTTTGTAGCAATCCTTTCTTTTGTTACCTGATGAAATTATCTGATGGGTGGTAATAAATTATGTTTATGAGATAAAATGCAATCTATAGAAGTGGTTTGAAGTTTTGCCTTTCCCTTTCGTGAGAAAAAACCAAGTTTAAAGAACAGATCAGAGACAGAAACGATCTGACAGCCACTAAGAAAGAAAAGTCAACAGCAGAGCATGTCATTTAGGCCCAGACGCCCTGCATGAGACCCATGGTGAGATGGATAAGGAGACAGGAAAACACCCAAAGAACACGGGCCCACAGATGATAAGGACCATCAGGTTGGGCCAGCAGACTGGCCTTCCCCTGAAGCTGGTGCCCTCACTCCAAGCATCCTAAGCTACAAAGGAATAAATTTGTACTTGTTGAATGCATTCTCTTGTGGTATTTCTGTTACAGCAGCACTAGATAAATAAGACAGTCACCATTTTTTAGAAAGTACTCTTTCTCTCTCTTTGTGTCCTAGAATTCTTTCTAGGTCTTTTTGAGTTCCATAAATATCTAGGAATAAATTTAAACATGTATAATACTGACTAGAAAATTGGCTCATTAAATGCAATTCATTTTTCTCCTAGAAGTGACTTTGCAAACCGGAAAAGGAAATCTCTATAAATAGCCACACTAAATCGCACAGGGACCTATTGATCACTCAGCCCAGTTTTGTCTTTGTACCTTCTGTTAAGCTTTTGTTATAATTTATATCAAGGTCTACTCCCATCTGGCCTTAAGTTCATAATATTGTCCAAATTTAGGTCAGAGTCTTTTTCTCCAGGATCCTCAAAATGCTCTGGTTCATTGAAAAATAAAACAACATTTGATTTTAAGTTTATATTTTTCATTATATTGGATTAATTTTTCCTCTCAAATTTTTGTATTAATTAAATTCCACATCACTGGATGTTCTGTTTAAATATTTGTCTACATATCCCTATGCACTTTCCATCAAATTTTATGTAAAACTATGAATAATGAAATATTCTAAGTGCTTTTTTAAGATTCACATATTTTAAATTTTATTTTTCTGTAAAGCATTTTTAATATCTGATTTAGTGAGTTCTAACTTATGCATAGTAAACAATTATTTTAACATATACCCTAGAATATTCATTCAGGATGTGGCTACTCTCCAGCTTCTCAAAATTGTAAGGGAAATGTATACATCATATCTATTCAGTCACTGTCATTTGTAAACAGATAACTAGTATTTTAAATTTAACAGGTGAAGAAGAATTTTGCCCAAGATGGATTACATCTAAACTCTACCCCACATTGATTTATGTAATCCTGGTTTGGGAGTTTCCGTTTATCTAAGAGTTTTAAATATTTTGATAGAATGAAAGTCTTCTGTATGTGGCAAGGACATGAAAATTGCAGGGGGTGGTCATAGATTAAAATGTTTGGGAATAATTATGAATCATCAAAAAGAGGTGTTGTAAATCTGAACTTCTCAGTTTCTGTTTATAAACCTATGTGGGGATGAGTTGCATTTGTTATACTAAGGAGATATCATTGGTGTAGAAAGTATTTTGATTTCGCCCTTCTATGGTATAAGAACAGGTTAAACAAAACGGCAGAAGGAGACATGGAGAAAGCCTTGTGGAAGGAAGTAGGAAACAAGTTCTAGAAACAAGGACATTCCCCCTACAGATCCCTGTTTTCCATTTGAGTCAGATCCCCAATTCTGGAATTCTTGTCTCTTAAAATATGAAAAAGATAAACATATTTGCTAAAGCCAATCTCTTGTGTTTTTTCTGTGATTGCAGGATAGATAGCTAAGGTAATGCCTCAGTGACTTTTATTTTCACTTATACCTTTTTGTTTCACATTGCAATTCTTTAGCAAAATCTTTATTCTATCCAAACTACAGCATACCTTTAGAAATGTCACCTCTTTGGCATTCTACACTATTTTTATCTCTTCTTGTCAGGTAAACATCTCTTGCTGCTCGTATGCTTCTATAATATACCTGAAGTACACTGTCAGTAAGATACAACTACTTGTACATATCTCTCCTACTAAGCTTCTTAAGGAAAGGTAGAGTCAGTTCATTTCTAAAGCTTACTTCAAAATCTATCATTTTGTTTGCTACAGAATGAGATTTATTATGTCTCTTATTCATATTTGTGTGTTCAATAAATATTCTTCCAGCATTCAACAAATTGCTATAGAAATAATGAAACTTGGTGTAAAATGTAAAATGCAACACAAAATTTTCCTCACACACAGAGAGATTATGATATGAAAAAATGTTGATTACTTTTAATTCATTGAGTACATTTCTCCTTAACCATATTAGCAATTTGCTTTTTCATATAGACTTAAACCACTGTTTTTGTTCAGGAAATGGAAATTGTTGTATAAGGGCTAAATCTATCCTACCATATGATTTTCTAAGGTGTGAATGGAATAAAGCTACATGCATTGGTTTGTGTGTTGCGAATGGCAACATTCAAAAGGCTGTGTCAGAATTCCGTAGTCGTGGCAGAAAAATGTGACAAGTTATTCACCAGGGAACTCCATATAGAAAAATCTTTGCTACCACCTCATTTTGATGACTCAGTTTTTATCTATAAATTAATTGTAGGAAATTGCCACACCATAAATGTATTGTCTGAAACAAATTTTTATGTAGCAGAGCAATTATAAGTTAGCTGTCAATTTACTCTTCAATGTGGATTCAGCTGAGATAAATTATTTAAGGGGATGTGTATGTATGTGTGTAGAAACATTAATATGCTGAGTGCTTCTGTCCTGCATTCTAGTTCATGGTGTCATGTCTGCAGTCTTTGCAATTATACAGAGATATTCTTTATAGCTTGACCACTCGTGTGTGTTTAAGATGTTGAGTTAGTGAAACATACAGTGTAGGACGTAGGTTGTTTATATCTAGTGGATTTATTCAAGGTAAATGAAATTATGAAATCTTGAAATGGTAAAATTGCAACACTCACTGCCATCTAGCTAATTGGCTCTCACAGTGAAACTAATGGACAGAGCAAAACTGCCCCTGTGAGTTTCTGAGGCTGTAATGCTAAGTCTCCAATGGAGAAACCTCATCTTTCTCCATTGGAACGACTGGGGATTTTGAACTTATAACCTTGTAATTTGCAGTCCAACTCATGAACCAATATACCATCTATAGATAATAAATCATATGCGTGTGTCTGTTAGTTTGTTTCTATAATGGCATGTGAAACAAATAAGGAAAAATGCATATTTATGCCAAACCCAAGTTTCTCAATACATTTTAATGTAACTGAATGTATCTCTCTCTCAATCTCTCATTCACTATCACAGTGTGTGCTTATGTATATAATAGAAGACATATTAAGAAGACAGTATTGCATTTCTTATTATATAGAATTCATTTTGATGCTAGCCCAAAAATTCCATTTCACTTCCACAGTCCATGAAAAGTGACAGTCATTGAGCTTCGCGTCTTACACCATACAAAAACGGATACTTTTTCTTCTTTGGAGAATGATCCTTTATTCTAAATATCAAAAATCCAAGAAGCATCTGTTCAACTAATATGGTCCAAGCTCATGATTTTTTTTCTTGTGGCAGGGATCATCTTTTTTTGCATTTCAGAATCACCCCTCTCAAGTCTCTCTATGGTCTTCAGAATTAAGTTTAACCTGTGTACAATCAAAAATTATTCTGTTCTGAATTTGGAGCTAAGGCCTTTGCATATCTCTCAGCATGCCGGTGGTTACTGTTCAATAGCACTCACTTTTCTCCATCTCTTATTGACTAGCGCTTCTATTTTTTCCTCTAAAGGGGTTATACATTTCTGCAATCAGTTTTGTCCTTCATGAATCACATCAAACATGCCCCTGAGAGATTATGGTTTATCTTCACTGACATCTGGGGAAGCAGTCCTAAACGAGGATGACTGAGATCTCTGAGTTAGGTGCTGGAAAATTCTATTTGATGCTTTTTATATTTCCCCTGTAAAGCACTACAAGAATAACAATACTGATCCTATATCTGCTTCTTATAACTACTTCAGGGATTCATTAGATCTTCTCTGTAATGTATTTGAGCTTTACAAGGGGAGTACTGTACTGTAGAATTTTATTTCTCCAGCTTTTCATCCTTTGTATATATTTAATCATATATATATATTTATACACAAAGATAACAGCTATAAAGGGTAGGTGACATGTATTTTTCCATGAGATCAATATAAAACAGCAGGCCTTTGGTCAGTGTTAGTTTTCCTGCCTAGTGAGACCTCTCTTTAATATCTCATAAATGTCCTGCAGCTATGTGCTTACCCACAGGTTTCACTTCAGTCCAAGGGTTTTTGCAATAGTTTGGGTCTTTGAAAAGGATAGGACTGTAATACTCTTAAATGTCATACTGTAGATGTACACTCAATTCATATAACTATATTTTGTACAGTGAAATATAGGAGATGCAATAAAATTCAATGCAAAGCAAAAGCTGCTAAAGATGATTGATTCTGCAGCATTTATTATTGTTGATGTTATTGTTGTCCTTGCTAAATGTCGTTGCATTGGATCCAACTCATAGTGGCCCAAGGTCCAATGCAATGAAACACTGTCTGGTCTTCGCCATCCTCACAATTGTTTTTCACGTTGACTCGACGGTTGCCACTGTATCCATCCATCTTCTTTTTTTCCCCATTGCCACTCTACCCAGGAGAATATCCTTTTCCAGGGACTTCTTTTTTAACATGTCCACGTACATGAAACACAATCTCACCATCCTTGGTCCTAAGGAGAAGTCTGTACAACTTTCAAGACAATATGCTTGTTCTTTAGATAGGTGATGGTACTTTTAATATTCTTTGCCAGTGTCTAAAAGCCTTGATTCTTCTTTGTTTTTTCTTGTTCAATGTTTACCTTTTGTATGTGTACAGGGTGATTTTTAAATTACCATGGTTTAAGTCAGCTGCACCCTACTCCTTAATGTCACCGTTCAATACCTTAAAGAGGTCTTGTGCAGAAGATTTATCTAATACAATGTGTAGTTTCAGCTCTTGAAACTGTTAAATTATATAAGCGGAAAGCAGAGTATTTAAATTTGCAATATTCAGTCACTTTGCACAGGAACAGATGACATTAAAAAAAAAAAACAAGCATCGTACTTGCTTAGAGTTGCTTTTGTCAAGTGTGGTTGAATCAATTCTGGTTCAAATTGATGCTGGTTACCCTGGAATGGACACCAGCTGGCCTATAGCATGTGCATAACGCCCTCTTTGTTTGAACTCATTGTTAAAACCACTTATGTTGTACTCAGTGCATTAGGTTGTTTTCCAGGAACTGGTTCTTCTTGAAGACTTGTTTGAAGAGCATTTAGTCTCACCACCATCACATGTGAGAATTCTGCCTGTGTTTATTCCAAACCTATATGTTTGTTCTCCTGGAAGTCCATAGTACATTCAATATTCTTTGCTAATGCCATTTTCAAAGAAATCAGTTATTTTTCAGTTTATCTTATTTATCGTCCAGCTTCTGCATTCATCTGCAGTGACCAAAGACATCATCAGTTAGGTAAAACTCCTTTTAGTTTTCAAAATGACTTATTTGCTTTTGAACCCTTTAAAGAAATTGTTAGTTTCCTCACACACGAGATATGATCCATTTAGGACAGGTGATTTAGATTCAGCCAATGAGATCAACCAGTGTGATTAACCACACCTCCCAATGGGTGTCAGGGGGTGGGGCTAAAAAGTCTGACCCTTCGAAACCATCCGATGACTCCCAAGGGCTCAGAGACAGTTCACAGTTCAGTATGGCAGGGCTATGGTCCCGCGCAGCTGTGCTGTGGGCACGCTCTCTCTCTGGCTTGTGTTCAATTTACTGTAACACATGAAACTGCTTCTATCCTTGATAAAATATACACTTGGATCACAATCCAGGCTTCAGAGTAAATTCTTCCTTGCGTAAAGTCAAGGACCAAAGTATTTCACACAAGAGAAATCAAAGAAAATCTTTTGTAGCTGATTTTCCCAATAAGATATTTTATTTGAATTTTTAACTGCTGCTTCCATAGGGCTGGATTGTGAATCTAAGTAAATAAAGTCCTTGACATCAATAGTTTCTTTGTATATTGATTCCATAGTAAGGATATTTTGTTTGTTTTATTTACACTGATGTGAAGTGCATTTTGAAGGTTGTAGGCTCTGAATATATTCATGGATTGTCCAGTATGCTCGGTATCCACTAAATATTTCTTTAATGTATGGGTTCAAAAAATGCCAAGGCAGTACAATTTCAACAACAAAATAGCTGACTATAGTAACAGAAGTTTGGTGAGTTTTTATTTTCTTTCTATCGTGTGCTCTCATATTCTGGGAAAACAAAGCTTTTTTATTATTAACAAAGCTTTCAAAGATAGCAAAAAACTTTCTCCTGTCATATCAATTAAGAAAATAAAATAAAAATTTCTTAACCACTGGAGCATCAATATAAATCAGTTCCTTAGAAGACAAGTGATTTATTAAGGAAAATAACTTTCTTCTAATTCATAAACTTTTTATTAATGGTATCTAAATAGGATGTATAAAGTTTATTTTTTTCAAACTTAATAGATCTCTAAAGTCAGGTTTTCTAAATTTCTTAGTTCTATTAATAATATAATAGATCAGTCGTGGGAAAACTATACCTGACTTGCTGTCTATTTCTAAAAAAAATATTTTAATAGACTCACAGTTCATTTTCATTTTGTCTGTGATGCTTCCATACTAACTTTGGGTGTTGTGGCTGTCTATAAAGTGGCTAGGAATCATGATGAACTCAGTGACCAACAGCAGCAATAGAGACTACATGGCCCACACAGAACAAAAATGAACTAGCTAGTACTAAAGAAAAATAGGAAGATAGGTTTGCAGTAGGTCATATTAGAGAAAGAAGAGTCATGACCCTTTAATTCGGGGTCAGAGAAGAACTACATGCAGATAGATTCCTTTTCTGATTGTTGATGCTCAACAGAACAAACGCTCTGCCATCGAGTCTGAGACACGCACAGTCAGAGCTGGACTACTGCAGGGTTTTAGAAGAGAAACTGGGGAGCTTGATTTGCTGCCCATATGGTCAGCAGATCGCCTTGCCATGGACTATACCACCAGGGATTCTGAGTTTATGCACTTAGGTGATGTTATTATTTTCATTATAGTTGCAACCACATAACCACTTATTCATCATTGAAATTCTTTATTTTCTACTTGCCGATGTTAAAATATAGGTTTACTTTCTCTGGCTTTCATAGCTTTATTTTAAATGAGTGTATTTGCAAGCAATATTATGTTAGTAGTACCATCATTTAATACGGTAGTAAACTTTCTCCTCTGAAAGTCTTTACCATCAAATCACTGGCAACCTCAAATAGGCATGAGGAATCTAGAAAATGCTCTGTCCTAAAATAGCATATGAAGGAGTCCTGGTGCTGTCATGGTGACATGTGGGGCTGCAATCTCAAGGTTGCTGCCACCCTGAGGGAGAAAGATGAGGCTTCCAATCACCGGCAAGGACTACAGACTCCAACTCCTACAGGGGTCTCCTCCTCTCCTATCTGGTCCCTCTGAGTCTGAATTGACTCAAAGATCGAGAGTGGAAAATAACATGCTGATAATGATGACTTCCCCAAGAATTGGAAAATAACATTTCCATTGTTTTTTATTAGGCTCACCAAAACCTTCTAAGACTATTTACATTATAATAAACTAAAAACTCATCAGGTGACAGATTAAAAAGCTAACCATTGGTGTTGCTCTTAAGCTCCACTCCCTCATGCTTAATGTTTGTTACTTCATGACATATTAGTATAATCTGAAAATACTGCCTATCGATAATGGCACAAGTGAAGTAAAGATTTAGGTTTGAAAGCAAATTATCTCAAACTTTGAAGGACAAAGAAAATGACAAATATCAATTTCAAACATTTGGATTAAGTGGCCTGACATAATTCATCACTATTGTTCTGCCCTTATGGTTGTATACTTTAAAAACATCATGGCCATGTCTGGTTTACCTTTCTAGTTAATTGTGTATCTGTGGGTGTTTAAAGGCAATTCATAAGGGAAATCATTTTCTTTATTCTTGATGTCATTTTTATTTTTGGAGAAAAAATATATATGTGTGATTGTTTTATGATTGAGTGGTCCCACACAATTACTTATGCTCTTATTTCATTTTACTTATTCATTCATATTATGCTGAGTTGATCATTTTAAATACATGAAAATTAACAGAGCCATGAAATTAATCTACTTTAGATTAATATATTATATTAATATATTAATATATTTAGGTGTGTTCTTCAGTTTTTCAGGAAACAGCTCCTAAAATGTATTTTGGAATGAGAATACTATAAGAAGAAATAATTTCACTCAAGTTTTATTCTCCAAATATAGTTATCCTGAATAAATCAAATTGTCTCACTCTATGAGAAGACATATAAAAATTGTTTTGTTTTGCTGTACTTTATTGCATTTAGTAGTACATTTAATAATGTAGATAGTACATTAATTTATTTAAAACAGCTGTTCTCAAACTATGGGTCGTGACATCTTTGGGTCGACCCTTTCATAGAGATCACCCTATTCATAACAGTAGCAAAATTACGGTTACAAAGTAGCAACAAAAATAAGTTCAAGGTTTGGTCACTGCATTAGGAAGGTTGAGAACCACTGATTTGCAAATTGATGGTTTATGACAACTCTATATTTTGTCATATTTCCCAATATTATGGCACATGTCTATTGACACATTTCTCCAATATTAAGAATTTTAATATTGTGTCTTTATGTCACATGCTGGCAATTCTCATATAGCATGTAATTTTTCTTAATTGTGTTACACACTTAATAGAGTTAATTTCTGTATGCACTTGGAAACCAAAAAAATATTGTGACTGATTTTATCACAATATCCACATTATTACAGTGGTCTGGAACCAAATATATAATGTCTCCAAGGTATGCCTTTGCATTCAATATGAAATATAATATCAGAGATTTGTTCCTCATAAATTATCTCTTAATAAATAAAGTCAACTTCCATAGTGCATATCTCACTGACAAACACTCTGACCTTCCTCTGTTACAATGAATAAAATATGCCTGCTCTGATATAAGATCAACCTCTTACCCGTACACTGTCTCCTGTCCTCATTTTCATTCAACTCATTTACTACTTCAATTTTGTTCTATCTCACATACACCAATAATGTCCTCCTCCTCTTTACAGTTAATAATATATAGTGCCTACAATGTGCCAAGAACATTCTTAAGGGCTTTACAGTTCTCGGTTCATTAATCTCCATTCAATTATATGGTTTACAATTATCAACTCCATCTTGTAGATAAGAACATTGAATCAGAATTTGAGACCAGGAAATAGGGATCTAGGCTCAGAGTTTTAAGACACTGAATTGCATTGTTTCTTCTGCTTAGTTGCATAAAATATTTATCAGAAATGCAAGCAAAAATAAACTTTTCTTGACTTATACACTACCTAAAACCTAAATTCTTGCTCTCTGTTGCTTCTTTTACCAAATGAAATACTCTGTAAAAATATTACTGTAGTCATTAATGGTAATTAGTAAGCTTGGTTATTCTTATAAATTATAAATCACCATTTACCATTCTGACCTTGTAAAGAATTTTCCATTTCTTTCTATTTCAATAAAATGAATCATAAAGTACTTATGATGTATAGTACAATGTACCATTTTCCATATAATAGCCCCACCCCTACCTTTTCTTCCTTCATGATATTTCTTCAACAGAATATGTGCCTTCTTCAAGGACATTGCATTCTCCCACGCTCTGCCTGAGCATGCAGAACCATTTTTCTTAAGCTGTGCATGCTGCATTTTTTTTGTTTTATTTTTTAGGCATCACTGCCCTCTGGTGGTGGGAGTAGGAGGCCCAACTTTTGCTCCTGTGGAGCCGCTACTGGAATTGAACCTCTATCCCAGTGGGCCACAGTCCCATGCACAACCACTACGTCACCAGGGCTCAGCCCCATGCTACATTTCATAATCTTATTTGCCTGTCCTCAATGCTTGATTTAAATTAATTCTACTTGAATTCATCTAAATAGAAATGTTATAAAAGTCATAAGGATCAAATATTTCTCCATTGGTTTAACTGTTTGTGCAATGGGTACGTCTTGTAGACAGGTCACGTCATTAGCCATGCTTTGGTTAGCATCAGAAAACATGGATGGGAGTATCATATTTTGTTGATCAATTTATGTAAAACAATAGGTTCTGGTGTGGTTTTCTGTAGGGAGAAAAAGATATTACTGTGCGCAAACAAAGTAGTTATAAACTTTTTTGTGTTATTGAGCAGTCGTTCGAATCAGTTCTCTAGCTCACTGCCTTCAAATCAATTATGACTCATGGAGACCCTACCAGGGCAGTAGATTTACCCTTGGGGGTCTGTGAGACTATCACTCATTTAAGGGAGAGAAAGCTGTGGTAGTTATATAACCATTTGTCAATTTGAAGGATGAGTTTAGAAGTGGAGTCTTTCTGGTCAACCAGATCACAGCCAATGAGGGCTGTGTGGGCGTGACCTTTTCCTGAGATTTCTGGGAAATCTGTATTTCTTCCTTGGAAACAGGAAGAAATGTCTGTCACTTTCCTCACTCACTGGGAGACACTACACCTGACAAGACACATGGAACTACGCTGGTGCCCAGGGCTGGAGAAGGCACATGGACCAATGCAGCCTGGGGTGCTCGGGCAGTCATCTGGAGATTCCTGTCAGTGCTGAGATGCTTACAACACCACTGGGTCCAAAGATTGTCTACCTACTGGACTCTGGTCATCCTGCAGTTGGCATCACTGCATGTGTTTCACGAGTTTGAAGAGAACTTTATAGATTGATATTGGAAAGACAGACTAATAGAGAACTTAGGGACTTGGGTTGGACTGAGTGGTGATGTTTTCTTAGTGTACAATTACACTTAATATAAAACTGTCTCTTATATACATATCGGTTTCTATGGATTTGTTGCTCTTGTCTCCCCGACTCAACAAAAGTCAATATATGACTTTGGGAAAGTCTACTGAAAAAGGGAGTGCGGGTCTGCGGCCCACTGGCTTGGAAATTCAAATCCAGCAGCAGCTCTCCAGGAGCAAGGCTGGATCTCCCACTCCCATCAGAGGGCAATGATGCCCCCCCAAAGAAAAAGTGTTTGAAAGATGTCAATTTGATGACTAAATGCTGTGGTACTTATCACCACCTCATATGCATGTGATATCTGAACAATGAGGAAAGAAGAGTGAAGTGGTTAATATTGGGCTTTAATCTACATGATCTGCAGTTCATAACCACGAGCATCTCCCCAAGGGAAATACGGGGCTTTCTACTCCCCTAAACTGTGACCATCTCAGAAACCCACAGGGTCACTGTGGGTCAGCACTGACTCAATGGTGTAAGTTTGGTTACTTTGGTAACAAATATTTTTGTCTTTGAAATCAGATATTGGTAAATACTATGGAATAGGCTACGAACTCCAAAAGAATGAAATAATTTATCCTAGAAAAGTGTATTCAGAATGGTCTTTAGAAGGAATGATGGCTACCTGTTTTCAGATGGGACCAGTCCCTGAGGAAGACCCTCATGCTTGAGAAAGTAAAAAGTAGAGGCAATAAGCGAGTCTCTCAGTGGAAAGGACGTACAAGGTGGCTGCATCGATGGACACTGGAAGGATTGTAGGACGGTGCAAGATTGGCCCCAGTATTTGATTCTGGAGCGCTCCGGTTCTCTATGAGTTCAGACTGTTACCTAACAATAATATTGATATGTTAATTAGTTGGCTTAACCAATTTAGACTGTAATAACATACACTGCCAAAGCCTTTCTAGAACGTAACACTATTTTTCTCTCATTCGTATCATGTTTCAGCTCTGTGTAGGCCTGTGGCTCTTCTTCCTAAGAGGATTCAGGCTTAAAAATATAAAAATAAGTGAAAGTGCCAGGTTAGACAAGCTTAGGTAGAGGAAAAAATAAAAATTGGCAGAGTTAATGGATTTTATCTCAAGGCTTCAGTTTACGAATTAGTTACACTGCTTTCACTTGCATAGCAGTGCCTTCAGCAAGCTATGTGGCAAAAATGATGTCAAGTTCAATACAGGCAAGGTTCTCCCATGAGACTTAGGCCACCTGGAAATAGAATGCCAAGTGCAACTCCAATACATGGTTTATTATTTTGTCCAGAAATTATGTTGACCTTCCTGCCATACGCAGAACACTCTCACACTCCTTTCAAAAAAGAGCCAATGGTCCAGTAGACGATGGCATCAGAATCAAATTTTAAATGGCTGTGATCCTTTCTCCGTAAAATCTAGGTTGTTTCTCGTGATTTGGAAGCCACTGGTAAAAGGGTGAGGGACGCAATCTGACCTTCTTCAACTCCACCGCAGTGAAGGCGAATCAAACTCCAAATTGGCCCAAGTCCCATGACAGTGAAACAGAAGCCAGATATGCCTCTGCCTTCAAAACTTCTTTACTAATTCTGATACCACGTGCTCATGTTTTTTTTTTTAATCATATCATTGGCAGCTCCATATACTCTTACCACAATCCACACAGACATCCATTGTGTCAAGCACCTTTGTACAATTTTCCCCTCATCATTCTCAAAGCACTTGCTTTCCACTTAAGCCCCTGGTGTCTGCTCTTCATTTTCCCCTCCCTTTGAACTCCCCTCCCCCTCCGGACCCCTGATTATTTATAAATTATTATTTTGTCATATCTTACACCATCTGATGTTTTGCCTCGCCTACTTCTGGGCTGTCTGTTCCCCAGAAAGGAGGTCATATGTATATCTTTGCAATCTGTTCTCCCTCCCATCTTCCCTTCATCCTCCCATTATCGTCCTTCGCACCACGGGTCCTAAGGGGTTCTTCTGACCTGGATTCCCTGTGCTTCCAGTTTCTACCTGAACAAGGATACATCCTCCAGTCTGTAGCTGGAGCGTGGCTAGAACTTGGATACCAATCAAAACTTCAAGGACCCACACTTGGGTCAGTGTGATCTGCAAGCAGTCTGGATTGAATTTCAAAAAGATGCAAACACTCTTTGAGTGGGTGTTTCTCCTGAAGTTTGTTTGTACTTTGTTCTTTGCTTTGTAGATTGTATTTTTTGCATCACCAGATGACATGTTTTTTTTAGATAATGTCTTTTTAAGAAAGTTATTTATCAAACAAAAATACTCTGAGTAAATGGAACCAATCACGTTTTCCCAAATTTGAGTATGAATACAAAGAGAGGACATAGCTCAGTTCCTTGCTACATGCTTGCGTGAGCTGTAGTCCTCTGCTTTCTTACAGATTCATTCCATATGCTTCTTATTCCCCTGCATCTGCATTCATTTATAACAGTGATTCCCAAAGTGGTGCTATTGCCCCCTGGTGAGTGCTGTAGCGATCCCGGGGTGGGGGGTGGGGGGCGGTGATGGCCACAGGTGCATTTGGGGGCGATGAATAACTGTAAGGGGGTGGTGAAAGGATAAAAGAAAGAAGAGAAGATTTAGAAAAATTGATTTATGTATTCCGCTCATAACGCTTAAATTTTCTTTGAACAACGTACTGGACGTCGGCTGGGTTCCCGCATGCTCACTTGCATTGAGGTATGTGCAATCGCACACTGCTACTGTTCACGTGGTGCCCCTGAATTGCACTAGGAGCACTGCTGCGGGCAACTGCCACTCCTGCGACTGGTCGATCGCAACACTAGAGCCTGGACCAGCAGCGACTCCTGGCGGTACTACCAGGAGATTTTGGAGCATTCTATAAAAAACATCTCCTGTAATTATTACGCATAATATAACTCTAAGTCAGAGTGTTGTGATACTGTGACAAGTTCAAGTTAAGTAACAAATAGTGCGATTACAATTGGTGAGTATTATTTATTTATTTTGTAACAATTATATGTGCTTGTGGCAGTTATGTGCTTATGTTAATGTTATGATTGAAATGGTACTTATGTTAATGTTATGATTGAAATGTAGGGGTGGAGTCTAGCCTGTTAATCTGGAGACAGCCACTGAGTAGCCAATGAGGCCTCTATGTGGGCATGACTTTCACCTGAGACTCCTGGGAAATATGGCGATATTTCCCTCGTGAAGATGAGAAGCTATCTTCCCCAGTTGCTAGGAGTTAGTTTGAGAGATGATTAATGATGGACAAGACAAGCTGGCAGCGTTGGAGAAGATGGAGGAACTGGCGGGGAGACCACACAGCTTTGCCCTGATGGAGTCAGACCTCTGAGGCTGGGGAGACCAGATGGACACTTCTGCTAGCGATGAGTTGCTTCTGCTGTTGATGGACCCTGAGCCCTAGAGGCGAGGTGCCCTGCCAGCACGGGAATTCTGCACCCACTGACCTGTGGCTTCATGAGTCAGAAGAAGACTTTATAGACTGATTTCAGGCATATGAGTTAATATCGAGCTTATGACTTTGAACTGGACTGGGCAGGGATGCTTTCTCCATGTGCCATTCCTTTTGTATATAAACCCTTTCCTTATATCAATATGCATGTCTATGAAATTTGTTCCTCTAGTCTACCTAGACTAACACAGTGCTTTCCAATTAATAATATCATGTTTATTTATTTCATTCTATTTTTTTAGTTTGTTTTTTACAAAAATATTTCAAAATAATAGAAATATTAATTAATTAACAGTTCAAACTGTTAGAAACTATCCTACTATATTTAATTAAATAATATATCTATAGAGTTTTTATTTTTAAACAATGAGAATGAAAATATCTTTATAATTTGACTTGCCCCAAAGTTATTTTGACATACTGTATATCTTTCTGTTTAATTGCTAATACAATTAAAAAATATCCAGGGGTTGCTAAGTAATATTTTTTCTGGAAAGGGACTGGTAGGCCAAATAAGTTTGGGAACCACTGATTTATAGCAACACAGTCCAGCCAGATATGTAAGGTAACACTGGGATCATGATACTGGGGTGGAGTTGAGAGTATTCAAGAACTAGAGGAACATTGCATGCTTCATCATTGCTACACTGCACCCTGACTGCCTCATCCCCTCTCTGAGCCTTCTGTGAGGGAATGTCCAGTTGCCCACAGTTGGGCTTTGGGTACCCACTCTGCACTCCCCCTCATTCACAATGATATGATTTTTTCTTCTTTAATTCCTGATAATCTCCACAATACCTTCTGATCAGTCAGACTGCTGTGCTTCTTCCATGTGGGTTTTGTTACTTCTCAGCTATATGGCCCCTGTTTATTTTCAAGCCCTTAAGACCCCAGACTCTGCATGCCCCAATAACCAGGCACAATCAGCTTTCTTCAGCAGTTTTGTTTATGCACCCGCTTCAATCACAGCAATCGTATCAAGACAGGCTGGTGTGCTTCCTCTACGTGGGCTTTGTTTTTTTCTCAGCTATCTGGCCACTTGTTAATCTTCAAGCCTTTAAGAGCCCAAACACTATATCTTTTGATATCCAGGCACCATCTGCTTTCTTCTCCACATTTGCTTATATATCTGCTTTGTCCTCAGTGATCGTGTTGGAAATGTGAGCATCTCAGACTGCCTAATTAGTAGAACAAGGTATTCTTGTATTAGTGGAGTACTTGAGTAGGTGCCCACTGTCCATGGGTTTTCTTAATATTAACTCTCTACATATAAGTATGTATATCTATTTCCCCTTCATCATATATAAATATATTTGTACATGTATATGTCTGTGTTTAGTTCTCTATAAATGCACTTTGCTTCCTGGTTCTTTCCTCTATTTCTTTTTACTTTACTTTGTCCACTATCATGTTCAACCTTCATATGGGTTTCAGGAATTTCTCTTGACTACACTGTCCTTGATATAACCCTGCCAGACCTCCTAAACCCCCCTTGCCAATGGTTTGGGTCACTTGCTGTTCCCTGGTCCCTGAGTCTGTCAACACCCACTCCTATTCTCCTGTCTCTCCCTCTTCCCTGTCCCCCCAAAACTATCATCTTGTTGTTCTCTTTTCCACCTTATTTATTCCGCCAGTCCCTTCCAGATAGAGATGCAGCAATAACAATATGCCCTGGCACAAGGCAATATGAAATAAAACAATAGCTACTGCAATAAAATTGAAAGGAAACAACATCAACAACAAAAAATTCTGCAAATAGTTCAAGGTCTACTTGTCATCCTTTATGAATGTTTTCCGGTTAAGAATGATGGGGCACCTCGCCCTGGCCCCACCATCTGTTTTTGGCGTTCCCTGGGGAATTCAATGCTCCACTCCCCTTGCTGCTCTGTTGCACATCCCCAGTGTCTGACTTTGGCATGGTGAGCTCAAGGCAGGGACAATTCCCACCATGTGTCTCTAGAGCTGCCCCCTTGGTGCTATGGGTCAATGAGGAACGCTGTGTCTCATGGTGGGGCTGCACCTATCGTACTCTCTGTGCATTGGATTTCTGAGCAGAAATAATGTCTTCAGGTCTTGGTGGGCCAGGATGTGCTTCTCTCTTCCACCCCTCCCCTTATTTACTCCAGCGTGCTCTGATCAGACATGTTCCTCTCCTTGAGTTGTAGATGCAGTGCTGTTCTCTGAAGTGAATTCTTCTGGGTTGGGGCATGGTGGGGGAGGTGGCGGGTGGGATCGAGTCCTGTCCATGTAGTTGTTACTAGAACCGGCCCCTTAGACCTAGCTACTGGTTCCCTGCTCCACATCAGTGCGTTGTGTTCTTGCCTTGGGGCACCCGGTTGAAGTCTGGTCCCTCTTTCTCTGTGGAAATATGAGTAACACCCTCCTCTTGGGGGGTGGGGGGTAGTGCCCTGTTCTCCTCTCTACGTCTTTTTTTTTTCTCTTTTCTTTTCCTTCTTTTTAGTGGGCTGCAATATATACACCTGAGTTTAGTCTGACCCCTATTATATTACCTGGACCTCACCACTGGGGTGTATGTATGCCCCTTTTGAATTTTTTGGAACTTACCTCAGCAGACTTATTTTGTACTTGTCCCTTTGTGCTTGGCTTATTCACTCCGTCAGGGAGGGATGACTCTGGCAAGAATTTGTCCATGTCTTCCAAGTTGTTGCATTCATTGGAGTTCAATCCTTCATAGGACTCTACCATTATCCTTTTGATTTCACTAGTGTCTGTTGTAATGTCCCCTCTTTCATGCCTCATTTTTTTTAATGAAAAGTGTTACTTCCTTTTTTGGTTAAATTTATGAGAAGTTTGTCAATTAAATTTATCCTTTTGAAGAACCAACTTTGAGCTGCATTAGTTTTTCTATCATTTTCTTATTTTCCCTCTCCTGAATCTCATACTTAGTTTTTATTATCTCTTTTCTTTTGCTATTAGTTGGATTGTCTTGTTGCCTCTGCTCTGGTTGGTGTAGGTTTTGTGCCAGTGCATCAGTCATAAGTTTCTACTCTTTTTTTATGTGTGCTTATAGTGTTATGAAACTTCCTCTGATGACTATTTTTCCTGTGTATCATACGTTTTTTGCATGCTCTGTTCTCATTC
Organism: Nesogale talazaci; assembly: GCA_004026705.1. Taxonomy (NCBI): domain Eukaryota; kingdom Metazoa; phylum Chordata; class Mammalia; order Afrosoricida; family Tenrecidae; genus Nesogale; species Nesogale talazaci. The sequence continues at coordinate 39,208 of PVJH01006553.1, read as the reverse complement.
TCATTGGTTTCTAGAAATTTCCTAGTTTCATCTCTGTTCTGGGCAATACACATTCCTTTTGCATTAGAAAGATATCATTCTCCAATTGTTTACCCTTATTTCCTTTTTTTTTTAACCCTTTTACCCTTCTTTTCTTTATTTCATTTTATTGATTTCCAATCTTATTGCACAGTGGTCAGAAAGAGAGAAGTCTGTATGGTATCAATGACCTTAAATTTATGCAGAATCAATGTCTTAATATATGGTCTAATGTGTGTCATGTGGGCTTGAAAAGAATGTGATATTTTTTGTATCTGGGTGGAGAGCTCTGTAGATATCTTTCAGGTCAAATCATCTAATTGTAATGTGTAGATCTTTAACCTTCTTGTTGAGTTTCTTTCCCAGTGATATGTCTTTCTCAGAGAACAGTGTATTGGAACCACCTTGTTGAGGCAGTGATTACTTTTTTAATCTTTTGGAATGTTTGACTGAAATATTCTGTTGGACACTTGCTTGGAGCATAGATATTTAGAACACTTAGTGTTTCTTTTTCTATCATTCCCTTGAACATTACACAGTGTCCCTCCTTATTTCTTTTTATGGTTTGCACTTTGAGGTCAATTTTGTCTGAGAGATTTGGATTGTTACCGCTGCTTTTTTTTTTAATTGCTGTTTGTTTGGTATGTTTTTCTCTAGCCTGTGATTCTCAGCCTACTTTGTCTGAAATCTTGAGATGTGTCTCCTGTAGGCAGCAGATAGAGGAGTTGTATTTTCTCAGCCAGACTGTTAATCTCTCTGTTAAGACCTGAGTTCATTCCATTGATATTCAGGGTCACTACATCTATCTGCATACTCTGTGATGTCATTTTATTACTCTTTTGCTGGGTGTTTTACTAGGTCCTTTTATTTTCTGTGGGTTGTGTTTATGTGCTATGTGTCTATGTGTCTATGTGCTTTTGGCTCATTCTTGCCTTCCTACCACCACTGAGGCAGAGTTATCTTGGGAACTGCTTTCCCTTTGATGGTCTCTGGGTGGAGTTTTCTGTGTGACGGTCTCTTGTAGGTGTTTGGTGATTGTTATTCTTCTGCCTTTACTGGGTCAGTGAAGATCTTTTGTAGTGCTGGGTTCCTTTTAGAATATTCTTTGATATTTTCCTTGTCCAGGAAGACTCTCACTTCTCCATCAATTCTGATAGATAATTTGGCTGGATAGAATATTCCTGGTTTTGCATTGTTTTCTTGCACTTTTTGGAATGTGCTTTTCTATTCTCTCCTTTTCTTCATAGAGTCCATTAATAAGTCTGAGCATAATCTTTTATGCTTGCCTTTATGTGTGATTTTCATTTTCCCCCAGTCACTCTCTTAATTTTCTCCTTTTCCCCATAATGGGATAGGTTAACAAATATATGTCTTGGTGACTTCTTCTTGAGAATCAGTCTAGCTGGTGTTCTTTCAAACTTTTGGATTGTTTTCGGGTTTCATTCTTAGGAAAATTTTCCTCCAAACCTTCCATCACTATTTTGGATGTTGGTTTTCTTGATGCACCTTCCTCGGGTAGACTGAGGTTGGTCTAATGTTGGTCCTTCTCATAGCATCAGACATAGCTCCGAGTTTTCTTCCACTTCTCTGATAGACTTGTTAAACTTTTTATCACATTTGTTAATTTCTGCTTGTGAGTCTTCTAGGTCCCTGGTGCAGTTCTATGCCTCTTCAATTTCTTGGGCAAAATCTGAAACTTTACTATTATTTTTTGTTGGCTCGTCCCTTAACTCTTGTATTTCCCTTAGGTGTATGATCTTTACTTCCTTTATAGCTTTCACTTTTCTGTATTGCTTCCCTCATATCCTGAAAGAAGCATTCTGAAGATTTATTTTTGTGATTGATCAACATCTGCATTTTCTATGACAGCCATTAGGTCCAGCTGATCCTCTGACATTGAATTTTATTTCTCTTTTGTTGTTGATGCTGTGGAAGCAACTTTCTGGTTTTTGTTCAATTTGTTGGAACTAGGGGCCATTTTCCTTGGTTTCTCAGAGCCCTGTGCTCTCTCTTTGGGAGGCTGGTGTTGGTTTTCTGTACGCTGCCTTTAGGACTCTGCTTGGGGGGTAGTTTTTCACCTTTGTACTGCTGGAGTTCCCCTCTTGCCTTCTCTTATGCTTTAGTTCTCCTTAAGGACTGCTTTTAGCTGTTCATATTGCAGTCTAATGGAAAGTGTTGACTGAGTATAGGGGAGTGTATTAAGGAGTGGGACTTACATGACCATAGTTCAGGGAGTTATACTAAAAGGAATTATACACCCCCACCACCATAATGAGATTTTCTACAGCTATGGTTTAAAATTTTTCACAAAACAACCTTACCACCTTCAAAGTACTGCCCATTATGCTGAATACAGTTGTCAAATCTATTATTCCATTCTTCAAACATTTTTCAAACTCTTTTGTTTAGATGTCTTCTGACAGCCCTGCCCTCATTTTCCCTTCATCTCTTCTATGTTGGTAAATTGCTGTCCTTTCATGTTCCTCTTCATTTGCAGAAACCAAAAGAAGTCACACGGATTGAAATTAGGTGTCGGTTGCATGGGGCAAGAGAAGCATGCTATTTTGTGTCAAAAAGTGGCACACTGAGATGGCTGTGTGAGCAACTGCATTGTCATTGTGAAAAACCAGTCCCCCTTCTGCCACAAACAGGCCTTCTTTTGTCACACATATAATAGTCTGACCTGGTAAAATGAACTCCAAATGTACTACAAGTTGACATTTTTTTTCAGGAAGTTCACAGATATTCAGAATAAGATTTGTTATAAAAAACTTCACCTTTTCTGAAGTGAGAAACTCGCTGATAAAATACTGGTAAAACATTTGAGTTTTGCCCATAGCACTGTCCTTGTAAATTGTGTTCAATATCACAACAATTTCCACAGCATTTCTTACAAGCAGGAAACAATTTCACAGCTGCACACTGTTCTCTTAAATTAGCCATCATAATAAAAGAATTTGAAGGAAAATTGATTTTACAAAAATATTCATTGTGACCAGAGAGCACATTCCCAGGTGATGCCCCTGAATGCACTAACTCAGGGCAAGTTGCTTGATGCTTGCCTGGAAGGAAAACATGTGTACTATGAAAGCTCTGCCCTGATCAGCACAATTCCTGTTTTTGTGGGGTTCCCCCTCCTAAAGAATTCACAGTATTACATCTATGAATGGAAAAGTAAATGGATCCAAACCAACATACACATACACACATATGTTTAAAAATAGTGAAACTAAACAAAACATTATGCAGTCTTCAAAAGAAAGAGAGATGCCCTGTGTTCACAACCAAGAAGTCAATGCTGAGTGCTGGCAATACCCTGTGCGTTCTTGGGATTTAACTGTTTACAGGAATAAAAAGCCCAGTATTTCTCCCACAGAGTTGCTGGTTGTTTTGAACAGTCAGCCATGTGGATCACAACCCACCATGTAAACCCTACAGCCACCAGTGCACACAAAGTTTCGACCCTTTTTACCTTTGGAGAAGTGATTTTCCTTTCTTCTCTCTTTCCCTTTCTGACTCCTTCTCTCTACCACTCATCCTCTTCTTCAATTCCCTTCTCTCCTCTCTTTTTCTTTCTTTATATTCTCTACCCTATCCTCCCACTCTCATTTCCACTAACACAGAGACACAGAGGCTCTATTTTTGGAAGGAGCCTTGTCATGAGTTATACTTTTTATTGTTTATACATGTTCATGCCATAATGAGACCCTTCATTCAAGGCTCTTTTTCTCTTCAGGTATTGATTTTTAAAAATATTTATCCACCTGCTTCATTTCTTTCTTTTGCTTCATTATTTCAAATCTTGTCAGAAACATATACATTTTAAACACTTCGATTTTGTTTGCTTGATTTCAATAATTAGTTTTAGAAAAAGCTTCAAATTAGCATTTTCTTCTTTCTAGCTTCTCTCAACATTTTTTTCTTAAATTGAGATGTGTTTGATATCATTTTGGAGTTTTTTAATTATAATTTTTACTTCTGCATAGTGGATATGTCCACCTTTCCCACTGCCTGTCTATAAGCTCAGGGAGCCCTACTGGTGAAGTGGTCATGTGTTGGACAGTTATCCATATGGCCAGCAGTTCGTGTGACCCGTATGTAGGATCAACACTTGGAAACCACCAGCAAGCCTGGGGAGAAAGTCTGGGTTTACACTCTAGTAAACAGTTACAGTGGCTGAAACCCCCAGGGGAGTCCTCACTAGTCAGTACAGATTGGATAGCAATGAGGTCTTATTTTGCTTTGCTTTGCTGAGCTTTGTTTTATAAGATCTATTGCATAGCACTAGATGGAACATAACTTTACTCTCCAATAGAGAAAGTTTGTCTACCCAGATAATATAACTATGTTTAAGTGAAATTCATAACCTCTATTACATTGATGTTGAGATGAATGGCATTGATTTTAGCCTAAGGAATCTAAAAAATTGAAATAAAATTAGGCAACAAAATGATCATCTCTTAGGAGCATTTTAACATTTATATTAATATTGATGTTAGAGGCCATGGAGTTGGTTTTGACTCGTAGCAACACCACAAACAATATCGTGAAACACTGCCTGGTCATGTACATACTCACAGTCTTTCCAATATGGCACCTAGCTTTACAGCCACTGTGTTAATCCATCTTGTTAATGGTCTCTTTTCTTTTTTCATGGACCCTGTAATGTATCAAGAATGAAAACCCTTCTCCAGGAAATTGTTCTTTCTGATAAAATGTCCAAAGTAGATGAGATTAAGTCTAGCCATGCACTCATTTAAGGAGAGTTCTAGCTATACTTATTCTAAGACTTATGTACAAGTGCCTCTGGCAGTTCATGATATATGGAATATTTTTCCAGACATTATAATCCAGTGGCATCATTATTTGTGAGGCATTCTATATCCATTTCAATGCTTTCACATGCATATGATTCAATTGGAAGGATTACAATAACACATATATATCACTAAGTAATGACATTTTAAAATAAAAGCTGTAATCATCAAAGATTTTTGTGCTTTCTTGTATTTTGCTTAAAAATTTGATATAAGAAATTTCTTTATGTAATAATTAATTTGTATGTTTTATTACTACTTCAGAAAGCAATAAAATTCTAGATACATTGGTAATAAGATCTACAATGAATGATAGAATAATATACTAAAATATAAGATTTAATAATATTAATTTTAATATATTTTTCATGTATTGGTTCATCTGTATATTCCTTTTTGAACAGTAAATTTGTGGAAAATATATTAATGTTTTTACAAAAGATGGATACCTAAAACTTGCCAAGGTAAGAATACCATTCTGATTTATACAATTGGCTATAACATTTACAAGTCTCTGTTACTGAGAGAAAATCATGAGAAAAATTTGACAAAACTCAATATAAATAGTAGTTCGAGCGCCTACAAGATTGGGCTGACTGTTAACTCTTAACCACTGTTTTCAATATGCAGGTCCGGGTTAAAAATGAGCAACTTTATAGGTTCAGTGAGAGATAAAAAATGAATAGAAGCGGAAATCATTGACAGCTATCATCACATATTTTTTCATTAGCATTAAATGCATATTAAATAATGGACTGAGCACAGTCAGGTGAGAAATGGAGAAAAATGAATGAGCATAGCTTCATTTTCAAAATGCTTTACCTTCCTGAGTGCCTTGCTGACTTAACATTAGACACTGTCAGAGACAGGAAGCTGCACTGCATGGTCCACTGGTTCATCCAAGAAGACTGTTTTTCATTTCTTAATATGCTGTGTGATATATTATACTAATATCTCTTGAATTTCACATACTCTTCTTTCCCATGACTTTTTATACTCATAAAATGGAAAACACTTTAAAATCAAGTGATATTATTTCCAAAGAGTTTACTCTCTCTGTTCTGGAGTTTCTGCTATAACTCATTCTTAATTTATGACCACTGCTATAATAATTTAAAACTATCGTAATATCTGTGCAATAACCCAGTAGTACTGTGGCAAGAAAAAGCAGGGCTGCATCCACCCTCAAATGTACTCTCTAAACAAAAAGTTATAAAGAGTCTGAAATAAATCTATCTCTTTTCATACTCATTACTCTTTTAGGCAAGAAAATAGACAGGAAAATAGAATTTTTTAAAAATACACTCACCAGGAGGGGTTTTCTAATTTTAAGATATATATAGATATAGATATAGGTATAGATATAGATATATAGATATATATGTGGTTTAGTTTGTATTCATAGAATTCAAAGTAAATAGAAATTAAATTTCTCTCTATGCCATTATTTAACTGGAAGAGTCTCAGTCAACATATGAATGAATAAATAAACTGTAGTATACAAACATTACAATATTATTCATCCATGAAAATAATTTAATTTCTGCTATATATTAAAACATAAATGAACATTATGCATTTGAATACATTGTGTTAGGTAGAATAAGTCAGATTTAATTTACAAATATTGCACAATCCCACTTAGCATGAAATAACTAAAACATACAAAGCATAGTGAAAAACCTTCTTTAGTGGCTATCAGACATTACAAAATACTGCACAGTACAGTACCATCCTTGCACTTGTTCCTGTGCATGGCTCATTGAAAGCCATATGGTCAATCCATCTCATTGAGCCTTCCTCTCTTTTTTTGCTGTCCTTCCATTTTACCAAGCATGATGTTTTCTGAAGAACTGGTCATCTCCTCACAGTATGTCCAAAGCATAAAGGTGAGAAGTCTTGCCATTCTTGCTCCTAAAGAGCAATTTCATCATACTCCTTCTAAGACAGATCTGTTTTGCCTTTAAGCAGTCCATGCTACTATCAATATTCATCTTCAGCCCAATAATTCAAATTCATTGATTCCTCTTTTGTCTTCCTAAATCAGCATACAACTTTCATTGAGAAGAGAACTATCTATCCCCTTAGTGCTTCCACAGCCTTGATACTATTAAAGAGGGTTGCATTCAGATTGTAGGCTAACCTTCGTGTAGACTGACATTTTGTAGAAGCTAGCTTTTTCAGCTGCATCTTGACCCTGCATTTGGGTGATTGACCTCCTGTTCTCTTTATTGTGGGCTGAGCCCAGAAGTCATGACAAGGCTGGCAACCTTGGATTCATTTTGTTCTGCATATATCGGACTGTGGTTTCCCTACTTCATCTTCCTGCTTCCTTTCTATCAGTGCCTGCAGCTCCATGAATCAGGAACAATCTTCATCTTCCATCTGACCCATGGATTTACACAAAGCTGGGTTTTCACACTTCTACAACAGTGTACGCAAATCTTTATAAAGTCTCTTTCTATATGAATATGCAAAAAAATGTTACTTGATTTTATCTCTGTAGAAAACCCAGAGTAGTACACTCAATCTTAGTGCAGCTGTCTGGAATCAGATTTGTAACTGAATCTCCAAGGTGTAATTGTACATATATAGTATAATGCCTGCATGCTCTGTTGTTAAGTGAGCAGGGGATTTATTACAATATATGTATAAGTAGATTGATCATTTTTATGAAAAATTGCCATCTTTTTTTAGCTATTCTATCTATCTTAAAGGTGCTTGGTTGGATTTTTAAAGGTCTTCCTATCATAGAAGAGTAAATCTATGTCTTATTTCTGAGAAGCAGTTGTTGCGTTGATTTTTCAACAAGCTCATCAATTTCTCCTAATTTTCTTCAAGCAAGGTTTTGTCATCTGTATATCAGAGATTGTTAATAAACCTTTCTGTATTGATGTTGTACTCTTACTCATATATTCCAGCTTTTAATCCTAGAATGCACTTTCCTGATTTTAATACAAATAGCATTGCTTTGTTCTGTTTCAATGGTTGCCTCTTGGTCCATGCACAGTTCTTTAAATGCACAATAATGTACTCTCACGACACAATTTTTCTCAATGTTATCCACTGGTTATTATAATCTATAAGGTAGAATAGTTAATAAAAGACAAGTAAATAGATTACTTGCATTCTCTACTTTCAGCCAAAATCCATCTGATGTCAGTAATGATACACCTTACTCTATGTCCCCTTTTGACCCTAGCTTGAACTTCATTGGCTCTTTGTCAATGAATTACTACAAGTATTTTTTAGTTCTCTTTAGCAGGCTTCTACTTGCAGGTAATATCAGTAATGTTGTTTGATGACTTCCTGTATACATACCTGTGGAATTTATATGTCATTAAAGTAGGAAACATGTCTATCTAATTCAATGCAGAATACTGCAATTAGTATATATGCCTGGTATGCAGTGATTTTTTAATTAATAGCTTAAGCAAGCTTTCTTTAGTGTATACACAGATATTTCATATGAAAACTAAAATGCATCTGTGTTATTATTATTATTATTATTGAACTGAAACAATTTTAAAATAGTTCAAAAGTGAGATTGAATGATAAGGAAAGTATTTCACTTCAACTGAACTACATCTGTCATAATCACTTCACAATGTTCTTTGTCTGATAGCAAGGCTATTCACATCCTTTAACTATGATCAGAAAGGATTGAATGGAGGTTTAATCCATGTGGGGACCATGTGAATGAATTTTGTACCTATACCCTTATCCATAGCCTTCTGAAGACCAGAGTTTCACAATATTGGTTCTGTTCCCAAGCCTTCTTTGAAATCAGATTTTATTCTTCTAGTCCTTGGTCACATGGACTGCTGTTCTCCTTCCATGTGATCTTAGTTGATATTTCAATAAAGTGGCTGCTTGTTTTAAGACATGACTTTGAAATCCCAGTTTCCATTATTTCTGATAGCCATGCACCATATGGTTTATTCATTACATTTTGTTATGTACTCAAATCTTCTGTAATCTCTTCATGAGGGTGAGCAACAAGCAGGACCGTGTTATCAGAATAATTTTTTTTCTTAGACTAGAACTAGAATGAAGTGAAGTCTCCAAATTCTTTCATATGTGTGTTTATATATGTCTCTGGTGCACTTTATATACATTATGCTATCATTTTATGATAGAGAACCTTGTAGACCAACTGCTTGGGACACAATTCTATGGAAAGGAACATCAATTTAGTCAGTGGTATAGAATTTAACCCACTGCTGAGAAAAGAAAATCATGCAAGTATAGGCCAACTTCATGAAAATCAACATGAATTATTAACGTCTATAAACTTTTAAGTGGCTGGAGGCTAGTTAACCAGCAATGGAAGTTGATAATAAAACAGAAATGTTGATAACACCCATTTAGAAGGGCAGATCATCCCTACTATATTAACACCCATAATAAGGAAAACAGGAGTGCTCTCTTCAGCAGCACATATACTAAAATTGGAATTACACAGAGAAGATTAGCATGGCCCCTGTGCAAGGATGATATGCAGATTCATGAAGCGTTCCATATTTAAAAGAAAGGATGAAAACCAGGAAAGCATTAGAATGGTAAATATATGATAGTTCTGGACTATCATTCATTGGCAGCATCAAAGAGAGAGAACTGAAAAACTGTCCTATGACTATCAGTTCCATAGCCTTACTAACCTTAAGATAGTAGCAATCAGATTCTTCAAATATTGAGTGTTATAGCTTAATCCGAAGGAGTATTGTAGTTCCTTAAAGATGCTATAGATGAATTTTAGTTTAATCTCAGTCCATTTAATGGAATTCCTTCATCAAATTCTTCTTGTATGGCCTACAAAGAATGTCATGCATCCTGAAATGACATAGTCTAAAGTTTTTGTAGTCTATGGCACAAAAGTGCTGAACTTGGTATATAAACCCATGTGTGTAATTACTTTACCCAAGACATACATGTCAGTCTATCCATCTTGACATGAGTTTCCAATTATATTTGCTTATCACTTATGTAGCTGTGTCTGTTGATTTGGGGTGACCTTAGCACAATGTTGTGTGGCAATAACTGAATGGTTTTCTCCCTCTCCCCCAATCTTGAAAAATGGACCTCAACCAAGGTGAAGTCTCTTCTGTTATATGTATTTTTTTAAAAAATATATAGGGGGTGAGATAGTTTTCATGGGCACTAGCCAGGCTCTCTACCTCATTGTTTGGTAGACTGTTTTAGAAGATTACATGATCTGATGTCAGAAGTCTGTCTTCCTCTTGGTATTTTCCTTATCTCAGAGTAACACGCTAACACAATAGTTGTTCTTATGTGATTGACTAAACTTCACTCAACATAATGACTACCTGGTCCATCCATGTTGTGAGGTATTTCATGGTTTCATCTCTGATTTTTAAGCATGCATAGTATTTTTAAAATAATTTTATTTGGTTCTCATGCAACTCTTTTCAACATGCATCCATCCATCCATTGTGTCAACCACATTTGTACATTTCTTGCCATCATCATTTTGAAAACAATTTTTTTCTGCTTGAATCATTTGTTTCAGCTCATTCCCCCTGTTCGCCTCCCCCCTCCCTCCTTTACAGTCCCTTGATAATTTATATATGATTTTTTTTTCATGTCTTACAATGACTTATGTCTTTCTTCATGCACTTTTCTGTGGTCCGCTGCCCAGGGAGGGGGTTATATGTATATCATTGTGATCAGTTTTAACTTTCTGCCCCTCCCACATTCCCCTTATGCACCTGGTATCGATACTCTTATTATTGGTCCTGATGGGTTTATCTGTCTTTAATTTCCCATGCTACAAACTTTTATCTGTACCTGTGGACATACTCTGGCCTAGCCAAATTTGTAAGGTAGAATTGTGGTCATGATATTGGGGGGGGGGTGCTGGTGGAATCATTAAAGAACCAGAGGAAAGTTCTATGTTTCATCTGTGCTATATTGCACCCTGACTGGCTCAAATCTTTGTTGTGACTCTTCTGTAAGGGGAGTCCAACTGACTACAGATGAGGTTTGTGTCTCCACTCTGCAGTCCTCCTCATTCACACTGATATGATTTTTTGTTCTGGGCCTTTGATGATTGACACCTGATTCCATTGATGCCTCATAATCACACAGACTGGTGTGCTTCTTCCATGTGGACTTTGTTGTTTCTCAGTTAGATGGCCACTTGTTTGTCTTGAAGTTTTTGAGATGACAGATGCTATATCTTTTGGTAGCTGGACATCCCATCAGATTTCTTCACTACATTTGCTATACACCCATTTTGTCTTCAGTGATGGTGTCAGGAAGGTGATTATCACAGAATGTCAGTTTAGTGGAACAAAAGTGTTATTACATTGAGAGGGTGCTTGAGTAGAGGCCCAATGTCCATCTGCTATCTTGATACTTGGCATGTAAATATATGTACATAGATCTATTTCTTTATCACTACTTATAAATATATATATGCCACATATATACATGCTATATATATATATATATATGTATTTAGAGCTTTCTAAGTGCCCTTTACTTCCTAGTTCTTTCCTTCATTTCCTTTTACTTTCCTCTTGTCCCCCTATCATATTCAGCCTTCAATCAGGTTTCAGTAATTCCTCTCAGCTACATTGTCCTTGATCAAGCTCAAGCTCCATTAGAAATCCTACACCCTCCTCACTATTGATTTTAGATCACTTGCTGTTCCCTTGTCCCTAGGTTTGTTAACCCTCATGTCTTTCCCTTGCCTCCCCAAATGCATGTCCCCACCCCTAACTACAGAACCTTTGGTCCTATTGTTTTCTCCTCCTTAAAGTTCATCCCACCTATCTTATTGAAATAGATACACAGAGAAAAGAATAAGCACTAAAACAAGGGAGAGCAAAATAATTCAACAAAAGGAAACCAAAACACCAAACAACTGAAAAAAATACGCCCCCCCCCAAAAGAGAGAGAGAGAGAGAGAGAGAGAGAGATCTATAAATAGTCCATTTGTTGACCTTTAGACATGTTTTCTGGTCGAGTCTGATGGGGTGTCATGTCCTGATCCTGAAGTTTATTTTTGGTATTCCCCAGGGACTTCATTGTCTAGCTCCCCTTGCTGTTCTGTTGGATGCCGTTAGTGTTTCACCCTAGTGCGGTGGAGGTAGATGAGACACGGTATCTGTGCTGTGCTTCTAGTCTTGTCCCTTGTAGCTCTTTGAGTCAGTGAGGTATGTCATATCCTATGGTAGGGCCGGCCTATGGGTCTCTCTGTGCATTGGCTGCGCTGAGCAGGGATGTTGTCCTTGTGACTTGGTAGGCCAGGATGTACTGCACTCACTTTCCTTCCCTCTTCATTTGCTCCTGTGTGCTATGATTAGACACGTCTTTCTCCCAGAGCTATAGCTTTGTAGTGGATTCTTCTGGGAAGAGAGATGGGGGATACCCACATAGTTATGATTAGGCCAGCCCGCAGACCTCTCTATTGATCCCCTGTTTCATGCTGGTATGTTGCCTTCCCATCTTGGTGCACCAGGTTGAAGTCTGGTCCCTCTGCTCTTCTCCTTGGGAAATATAAACAACACTCTCCATTTTCGGTGTGTTGCTATTCCTTTGTGTGTGTGTGTGTGTGTGTGTACTGTGTGTAGCTTCTTGCTACTGTGAACGCTACTGTCATTAACATGGGAGTGCATGTTCTGTCTCTTATTTCATGTTTTGTCTCTTATTTCTTTGCAATATATGCCCAGAATTGCTACGTTGTGTTGTATTTCTCTTTCCAGTTGTTTTAGGCAGTGCCCTATTACTTTTTTAGAAGCCCACTTGCACTGCGTAAGAGCTTTAATCTCTGCCAGGCATGCAATGTGATGTAGAGGCTGGCTACAAGCTCATGCTGAGTGTTGCTCAGGGCAGGCTAGCCTAAGAACTGTGGGGAACAATGTGCTGTTGTCCTGTCTCCAGCAAGTGACTGCAAGTCTCTGGTCCATGACCAGACCAGGAAGGTACAGGTGTCATTGGCAAGGTAGAGGTGCTGCTGGAGTTCTTGGTGTGTTCATGCCCCAAGAAACTGCTCAGATGTGATGTGTCAAAAAAAGAAATGGTTAATGAAGAATAAGGACTAGCATATCCAAACGCGGATGGATATGCTACCACAAGCAGTGAGGATGCCACATCAAAATAAGAATAAAGAAGAATTAGAGCAGGACTGGATCATACTTTAAAAACAAAGCAATTGCCCCCTCCAAAAAAAACCGGTAAAATTTCCTACTGACATTTACCTATTTAAATGTCAGTGTGGTGGATAATAAGTGGGAGAAAAACATTCTGTCTCTTCATACATTGACCATCCTTATTCCACTGGTTTCCCTAGCAGGACTATTATACTCTGCTTCTATAGAAGAAAAATGTCCATCAGGACTATATAAGCACAATAGGTCTACACTTTTGCAGTCTGCACTTGCCAATTGACATAACAGTTTATGTGTTCTTCAACCTTTGAACTTGGACAAGTATTAACTCTTCAGACATAATTAACAGAATCAGAGCCAACATGGTCTGTATAATGATACGTTTGGTGACTCTTTCTCTGAAATTTCTCCTAGATTGAAATCTCATTTGATTTGAGAAAAGATACCTTATGTTGCTTCTGTCAGGACTACAGAAGAGTTCAGTTATAGCTTCACTGATTGTATCTTGTAGTGCTCTTACTCTTTAAAGAATCGTGTCCTGGGCTGAACCCTGGTGGCGCAGTGGTTGTGTGCGGACTGGGGCCCACTGGGATGGAGGTTCAATTCCAGCAATGGCTCCACATGAGCAAAGACTGGGCCTCCTACTCCCACCACCAGAGGGCAGTGATGCCCGCCTCTTAAAAGAAAAATAATCTTGTGTTAATTTATAATAACAACTACTGAATACGAAGAGACATTTGGACAAATATTTTGGAGATTCACAGCTCTAATAATTAGCTGATAACTTTATTCCTTATCCTACTCATTTTAATGGTGAGTCCTTTAAAATACAGTTTGTTTGGATTCAAGTTCATTAAGCATATCACATGATAGTAATGACAGAAATAACCCAAAAGAAGCTGTGTTAGAGTAGTGGTAGAGAAATGCATTTGAAGTAGTATGAACAAGAACTGTAAAATGAAAATGTCACATGCTCGTGAAAGTCTTAGTTTGGAAGTTTACCTTATTTGTGATTACCTTAATAATAATGGGATGTCAACACTCATTTCTTAAAAAATGTTAAATCTTTCTACACCTCCTCCAGAATTTGCTGTGTTTTGTTTTGTTTTGCATTTTAATTAGGCTAAATTTGAAGATATAAGATGAAATCCCATCATTGTTTTAATTAGCATCTCTCCAAGGGCTAGTAATAGGGAGAATTGCCTCATTTGTTTGTTAGCTGTTTGTGTATTATCCTTGTGAATTGCCTATTTGTGTCCTTTGCCAACCTTTTAATTGGATTGTTTGTTTGCTTCCTTATTGAGGTCTTGTAGAGCTTGATAGATTTTAGTATTTACTTCCCTGTAATGTGTGTCATTGCTAAAGAATTTTTCCCTCAATCTGTGGGTTCTCATTTTACTAATGATTTATATTTAATGAGTCCCAGTCATCTATTTTGACTTCCATTGTGTGTGCTTCTTTTATCAAATTTGATAGTCCTGCTATGCCCTGAGACAATCCTTTAAATTTTACCCCATCTTATAACCTATGATCCTTATATGTATGGGATTTATATAGAGATCTAAAATTCATCTTGAGTTTGTGGGGTGAGATGTGGGTCCTGTTTCATTCTTCTGCAGATAGCAATGCAAATTTCAAGCACTATTTGTTGAAGATGGTATCCCTTTCCTATTCAATGATTTTGGTCCTTTGTAAAAATCAGTTGCCTCTAGGGATCTACTTTTACTTATGGGTTTTCTAAACTGATCTATCAATCAGTCAATGTGCCACCACCAAGCTGTTTTGACAACTGTGGCTGTGCAGTAGTGGGTTTTGAGGTTGGATAGCACAAGGCCTCCTACTTTGTTCATCATTTTAGAAATCCTTTGCTTATCCTGGATCCCTCTTCCCTCAATATGAAGTTGCTAGTAAATTTCCCATTTCTTTCAAGAGGTTGCATGGTTCTCGTTGATTGTTTTATTAGCATTAGATTTTCACAATATTGTTCTTAGGTCCCATTCAGTTGTTTCAGACTCTTAGTGAACTTATGCACAAAAGAATGAAATACTGCCTGGTCCTGCACTATCTTCATAATGTTTCCTATGCTTCAGCCCATTGTTTCAGCAACTATGTCTATCCATGTCATTGAGGGCCAACCTCTCTTTCAATGCCCCTTTACTTTATCAAGCAGGGTGTCCTTCTGCAGGGACTGGTGTCTCCTGACAACCTGTCCAATATATGTAAGATGAAGGGTCCACATCTTTGCCTCCAAGTAATCTCAGGCTATACTTCTCCCAAGACAAATTAGAATGTTCCTTTTAGCAATGTGGGTTATTTTCAATATTCTTCATTAGCTCCCAACTCAAGTGCATCCATTCTTCTCTCTTCCTTATTTAATGTACAACTTTCAAATGCATATAAGGCAATTGAAAATAACATGGCTTAAATAAGACAAATCTTTGTCTTCAAAGTCACATCTTTTATTTTCAATACTCTAGAGAGATCTTGGGTAGGAGATTTACTTAGTACACATGTCTTTAGATCTCGTGATTGCTGCTTCTAGGAGCATTGATTGTAGGTCTAAGTAAAACAATCGTTTTATATTCGATCACAATTTTGCCTTTCTCTTTACATTGTCTTGTAACCCATATTGATGGCTGCAATCTGATTCTTAATCAGCAAGCGTTTCAAGTCCTCCTCACTTTCATCAAACAGGGTTGTGTTATTTGTACATAGTCGGATATTAATAAGTCTTCCTCCAATCTGTGACTCACTTTTCTTCATGTAATTAGTTTTTCTGATCATTTTGCACAGCATACATATCGAATAAGTATGGTAAGAGGTATAAGTATAAGGATAACCCTGAAGACAACTTTCCAGATTTTAAAACATGCCATATTCTATTTCCTTGTCAGTTTGAACAACTTCCTCTGATCCATCTATAATTTATAGATGAGTACAATCAAGTGTTCTGAAATTTCTTATGATCCACACAGTCA
Source organism: Nesogale talazaci (assembly GCA_004026705.1). NCBI lineage: Eukaryota > Metazoa > Chordata > Mammalia > Afrosoricida > Tenrecidae > Nesogale > Nesogale talazaci. Next base: position 23,260 of record PVJH01006553.1, on the reverse strand, counting down.
AATACCTTGGCATGGTCAATAAGGTACAAGCATATGTCTTTCTGGTATTCTCTATTTTCAACTAAGATCCATCTGACATCAGCAATGGTGTCCTTTGTTCCATGTTCTCCTCCGAATAATATTGTTAATTCCTTCAAAACCCAACTTTTTGTCATGCTGATAATTTTCATTTTTTTGCCTTCTCATTTTTTTTAAAAAAGTCATTTCTGCTCTAATCTGTAAACTTTCTTTCCCTGTGTTGTTCTAGGCTTAGGTTATTGCCCTTATTCTAGTTGTTGCTGATAGTCAGTTGTTAATTTCAGATTTTTCCTTTTTAAAATATGTGCTTTAACTACTACTAATTGCCCTCTGATAACTGTTTCTGCTCTGTCCCAGACGTTTTTGCAAGACATGTAATCTTTACCATTTGTTTCATGGAATTTCTTATTTTCTTCTCTTATTTGATCAACTGTTTTTAAGTATTTGGTTCAGTTTGCATGTGCTTGTCTTTATGCTCCTATTTTTTCTACTGTTGGTTTCCAGTTTTATAGAATTGTGACCTGAGAAAATAGATTGTATGTTCTCAATGTCTTTCATTTGTTGAGGCTTTCTTGGTGGCCTAATATGGGATCTGTTCTAGAGTATGTACCTTGTGCACTGGAGACAAATATTGGACTGTTACTTGGCGTGCACTCTGTATATGTCTAGGAGGTTGAGCTTGTTGATTGTGTTCCTTAGGTCTTCTATTCTTCTAGGAGTTTCTCTCCAGATGATCTCTCTTTCCTCAAGAATGATGTGTTAAAATCGACTATTGTTGAACTGTTTATTTTTGTTTTCAACTCTGAGAGAATTTGATTGATGCATTTATACAAGCTTTTATTGGATGAATACATGTTTATTAAAATAATATGTCCCTGGCATACAATTAATTTAACCATCACATAGAGTTCATTCTTATCTCTCATTCTATTATTCTCCTTGAAGTCTATTTTATTATAAATTGATACTGTTACTCCTGTTCTCTTGTGATTGCTGGTAGGTTGGTGTTTTTGTTTTGTTTTTAATATCATTGATCATTTTCCTATACTTGTCTTTGAGTTTATGCCATGTTTCTTGCAAAGAGTGCATAGATGGATCTTATTTTCTATTTTTATTTGAAATATGATTTTGCCTGATGTAAGATTCTTGATTGGCAGTTCTTTCTTTCTTTTATCTTTTATATATCTTACTCCAATGTCTTTTTTTGTCTGCATAGTTTCCTCTGAGAAATCACAGATTATTCCTATAGGTTTTTCCTTTGTAGATAACTGTACATTTTTCTTTAGATTCCCTCAGAATCCCTTCCTTTTCTTTGACACTGGAATATTTGGCTGTGATATCTAGTGATGATTTTTTTCTTTTGGGATCTATTCTTTTTGGAATTCTTTCAAATTCTTGAATAGCTATTTTTTTCCTTCTTTGTGATGTAGGAGATACCCTCCCTCCCTCAATAAGTTCTCATACTAAAATCTTTGGAGACTGTTTTTTTTTTCCTTTTGATTCTGGGATCCAGTAAATATAGGTCGCTTCTATTAATGGCATCCCATATCATTCTCAGGGTTTCTTCTGATTCATTCTTTGTGTGTGTGTGTGTGTGTGTGTGTGTGTGTGGTTTTTTCCCACTTATTTGTAGTCAGCGTGGTTTATTTTTTTCAAACTCACTGATTCAATTTCCTTTTTTTAATTCTATTCCTCAAGTCTTTTACTATGTTTCACAGCTCTGTTACCTTATTGTTTATTTTCTGTAGTTTTTTTCCCTGTGGTAAGGATTTTTGTCTTTCAATTGCTTCAATTCTTCTCATGAATTTTCTTCATCTTGCTTGAAAGAACCTACACATCATTCTTCTGAAATTTGTTTCTGGGGCCTCTTCTTCAAAATACTCCATTAGGTTTGGGTGACTGGTTGCATGTGTATGTGTTTTCCTTGATAATTTTTGGCGTTCTGTACTGAGTGTTGTTTCCTCAGCATCACGATACAGCTGTTAGTGGTGTATGAGAGAGCTGCTAGGCCATGTAGAGGCAGTGTGATGATCATGTACTCTGGGGTCAATTTCAGGACTGGGAGTGTAACAGTGGATTCTAGCCTGCCAATCTCAAGATAGCCAATGAGACCTCTCAGTGGGCATGGCTGTCTCCCAACAATCCTGGGAAATCCGGATGTGTTTCCCCTTGTAGGTGAGAGACTTATGGCTCAGTCCCTTGGAGATGCACACAAGACACAAGACACAAGACCCACTCCCTGGGCGATATTGCATCTGACACATGGCAGCATGCTGATAGACCCTGAGCCCTGATAACTGGGGGAGCTGCAGGGAGACCCCAGCCAGCACTGAGATACTTCTGCCACCACTGGATACATAAGACTCTATACTCACTGAGCCATGTTTGTCCTGGTGCCCTTGCATGTGCTTCATGAGTCTGAAGAGGACTTATGGATTTGTATCAGACTTATGGGCTAATATTGGACTTATGGACTTGGACTGGACTGGTTTGAGATATTTTCTTAACTTAGCAGTTGCTCTTATATATGAACCTCTCCCTTATGTACCATATGTGTGCTTATGAATTTGTTTCTCTAGTCTACCCGGACTAAAACAGGTAGTTAGCTCTGCCTAGTGATATGACAGAAGTCTCATAGAAACTGCAAATATAAGGTGGGGAAATGGAGAAAAGGAGAGATCCATGTGGAAAGTGGGGGAGAAGAAGAGAGAATGAAATAATATCAATGATATTACTATTAAGCAGCTATGTGGATAGGCCAATAGATTTATAAAAATAATGGGTACCTATATCTTAAGAGTGGTAATCAGAATTAATAAGTTTCATAGAAGCAAATTCAATGAGAAATTGAGAGCAGAAAGTAATAATTGTTGGGGGTGAGAAGAAAAGGAGGGCCAAAAGATATAAAAAGAGCCAAAGGTTCAGGTTGCTTGGGTATGGGAGCTGAAGCTCTGCTACTATGCCAGGGTGAATGTGAAGTGCCTGTGACCTCAGGGTGAGGCAGGGGTGAATCCCTCGTTTGGCTGATGTTCCAGAATCTACAAGCCTACCAATTTTTGCCTGGGGGAAATGTATATTCTCCGGAGAGTGGGTTCACACTGGAAAAAGACACCAGATAAAGTGGGACAGAGCTAGAAAGGAATATATATATATATATATATATACACATACACATACATATACACATATATATACACATACATACACACACACACATATCATAATAGAACAAAGTTCCAAAAACTGAAGACAAGAAAGTAAAAGCACAAACCCACCTGTGGGTGGGCATTCCTGCTCCTTTGCTAGTGTAGTTGTGTGTGCACATGTGCGTCATGAGGTGGTAGCACACATGAGTGGGTACGGCACTGGAGAACAAAGCAGATAAGAAGAAAGAAGTGGAAGCATCATGGAAGGTGAAGTATTGTCATTGCTTATGGCTGCACCAAGTGGCCCAAACAATCTTCCATCCACCATATACCCCAGAAACCAACAAAGTAAGATAATTGGATGGCCGGATGCTTCAGGGACCATGAAAAATCAACCGTGAGGAGGAGGAGCAGATCTCACAGAAATCAATCATTCTGCTCTCTGATGATAAAAGGAATCTGTCAGTAGGCATTGCTGCTATCCCAATTGAAGACACTTGGATCTGCTTTGCTCTTGAGTTGAAGTTCTCATAGCCACAAAGTTCAGGATAGCTCTCCTAGTGGAACCTCTATGGTAATTGCTAAGTAGATCTCCCCATGCTTGATAGCTGGAAGCCATATTCCTTTGTCTCCTTTCTGCATTGTTAATGACAAGCAAGTTGCTTCTTTTGAGTTTTCTGGTGACTCTGTCATTATAATTAGTAAATAATATGAACTAGTGGCATACTAGTTACTATCTAAAAGAAAATGAGGATATCCAAAAGGTTAATATAAAACAATATCTTACATATAAATTTTGTCCTAAAAAAGACTATTTTAATGAACAAAAGACATTTTGTTGGTGATGAGTATGAATACATAGAGAGCACAAAAGAAAACACACACAGATGTGCATTGATCTTTGATCAAAAAATTTTTATGTAACCGCAAATAAATGTTAACAAATGTTTTCTATAATGGGATAGATAATATTTTTGAATTGTCAGGCTGGGTGATATATTTTGTACATCCTCAACCCTCTCTTTGAAGTGCAAAATTACTCTTCAACAATACATAATCAATAAATGTGACTGTATCTGCAATATAATGCTTTACTAATACAGCTATATTACAACAAATATCATTTAGGAACAAGACTTCTTGTTAATTTGTTGACCTGACTTAAAGGACCATGTGATTATATCAACCTTTTCCAACATGTATATGAAAGTGGCCCAAATGAACTCACTGATTAATTTACTATTTTAAATCTCCTTGTTCCCTTTTCCTAGGTGAAAATCGGCTCTGTGCTGTTCTTAAAACAATCTACATACGTTTGATTTAGAATCTTTTTAATTACCATTTCCAATGCTTCTGTTTACTGGGACATAAATCTGATTTTCTCTAATAATTTCTTCAAATCTCTTCTCTCCGTCATGATATTTGTTCTAAAATTCAACATTGAAAACCATCTTCACCATCTTGACTCACTAATTCTCTTTATTTTCTGTATTTATATTTGCTCCTTTATATCTACATATACATATTTGTATCTCATACATATGCATATATGTGTGCCGCAGAACTTGACATTGTTTAAACTTTGTATGCTTATTCTCCTTGTTTGCTCAAGAAGAAAGCCTTCAGTTGTTTTGTAGTCTATGCATAGTAGTCTCTAGGCCCAGAACCTAAAACAATGACTGGCACCTATTACCTTTTCATTACTACCACCTACCTACTGCCACTGATTTGAATATGACTCATTACATGATTAAATAGGGCTTCCTAGACTGCTGTGTCATTCTCCAAAGGAGACCTGTAAGTTTAAAATGCTGAAATCACTGTTAGTAGCCCAAGACTCAACCCAAAAGGGGCACCAGAATTTTACTACCTTTCTTTTTTTAATTTACAAAATTTAAATTTGGGGAAAAAAAGAACGCCTAAAATTTTGAAGTAGAAGTTAGTCGGAATGTGGATGAAGAGATGAGATATTTTCTTTCAGGCAATGAGAGAAAAAATAAAAGAAGAAAAAAATTGCATACCAGACGGAATCTGAGAAAAACGGTTCCATTCGTCTTCATGATTGTACATAAATCTGCTGCAATCCAGGCTCATTTTCATAAGACTCAGCATCTGGAGGAAGGATGAGTAGTGTCATGGATTCCTAAGGGTCGTGAATATAAAGAGTTAGTAGAGAATTGATTTTAGTAATTTGATATTCTACACCTTAAAATCTAAAATTTAACCAGGAAAATAAAGGAACAAGAATAGGATGAACATTGAAAAACAAGATGAATGAACTGTATGCCCACAAAAGAAAATTATTTTAATGGAATGCTTCTCAGCCACAGCACTCTTGGCCCCTAAGCAATGTTTATCACTTCTAGTTGACCTTTAGTTTTCCTTTATTCATCATAAGAAGGAAACTAACTTTAAATAGTTTTATAGTTCATTGTATTTATGTGCCATCTTACAGTTTAAAGGTACACATATATCAGAATGTCCAAAACTTAATAAAATATTAAATGAAGCATCAAACATTGTCTTAGATGAAGGGCGATTTGTCAGTAGTGAAAGTACCAACTGAGCATGTATCAGATAATCTTAAGCAAGAAGAAATGAATCTAAAAAAAACTGGAAAGAGCAGGTGAAAATTGACTCTTGTACAGTTTCTGCTCATTTGAAGTACATCTTGTCAAGTTAAAGTATAAATATTTGATGATGATCAGAATCACATTGGTGATTTCCTTCTTATGTTTCCATTTGGGGATACACTATCTATAAATTAGAAGGAGTTTCAGTGCAAATTAGATACAGTATAAATTGAAGTGGTTACTGGAGTATCTACTTCAGGAGCATATACACTCACAAACACACAGATTTCTTGAGGTTTGAGAGTGCAGCATTAAAGGGACTGAACTATGATTGAGCTTCAAATTATTAGGTGACAAAGTACAAATCCTACTTGTAGAAACTGGGCTTTAAAGAGATGGGCTCTGTACTTGAGAAGATAAGATTCACAGTTGGTTTTTTTTGTAGGAGAAAGTTTACTACATGTCCCTTAGCTTAGTTATAAGCTGTCCTGACTCTTTAATAGTAAAAATGGAAATTGAACATTGAGCTCATTTCAAAAGCTTATCTTATAAATGTTGCACAGAATCAGCAAGTTAATCTCAAATTTAAATATGCAAAGCCCTGCATAAATGCAATAGCTGTGAAAGCACTTGGTGCTTTACAATTTACTAAGCTTTTTTGTATGATTGCACACTCAGCTAACACAGCCATTTTCCATTTCACTGACCAGGTTTGGAGTCAGTGCAGGGGTATTTTATTTTAGTGTTACCTATAGTTAGGCTTATGTCAGGATTTCCATTATGAACTAGTTTTTGTGTTTTTTAGCTTTGTAATAGTTCTAGCCAAAGAATAAATCAAAACTCTTTCTACAAGAATTTCAAATGACTTTAGAAAAATCACACCAAAAGACAAACACCCCAATATCAAAAGGGATAGTTCTTCTAACGAGTTCATAACTATTCTTCTACTCAAGTAGGCAAAGATTAAAAATGAATTTTTGAAAAAAATTTTGAAATTTATAAAGGAATATAATAGACAGAAGAGGTTTATGGCAATGCATAAAAATGATTCACTTCTTTAAAATGGTATTTTCAACTTGTCAGCTAAAGGTACATGTGCTACATCGTTCTAATATTTGGATTAAGTCTTCTGTAGTAATGTGTCCCTTTATGTATGTTACTACATACAGTACATATGCTGAGATCCACCCTTTCCTTTCTTTATCTTTTATGACTGCCGTGTTCCACCCTTTTTTGACTTCCTATTCTGCAATCAATTCTATTCCAACCATTTACGCCACCGGGGCTCAGCAATTTTTACAGAATATTGCTTCATATTTTTCCCACATTATCATTTTAAGAAAATCAATCTCATTTTTTAATCTTTGATTTTTTCTCATGTCATTAGCTCCTATCTATAGAAATATATTATATGTTTTCTATTGAAAAATCCATTCCATTTTTCCCATTTAAAGACACAGAAGTTGTAAAACTTTAATTGGAAGAGAATTGTGTAGTGTTTGAGACCTTAATATCATCTGATATGGTTTGAATGGAAGTTCTTACATTGTAAACATTGATGATCTCAAGAAATCCTTTTTTCTACTTTGCATTTTCATCAATACTAGAAAACAACTGCTGTCAATAATGTAATGATTAAAATTATGTGTCAATTTAGCTAGACTGTGATTCTCAATGTTTGTTGGTTTGTCCATTTCCTCAGATAGCATGTAACAAACCATTTTTCAATCAGATCTGAGCATCAATCAGTTAAAAGAAAAGTTTTCTCAAGGTTGAGAACTCTATCTAGTATATATGGATGAGAAACTTCTCTTTCTCTGAATCCTATACCCAGCTCTTCGTGCTCTGACATCCAGTGCTTGTGGTGTGAGCCAGCAGCCTGCCATCTGACATACATTTTTTGGATTCATTAATTCCTGAAACATCTTTTCTGACCTTTAGAATTTGAGTTTGTCACTACTTACAACTCTGTAAGTCAGAAAAATTCTCCAGCCTGATGCTTGACATATGTATTTGAGATATGTCAATTTCCACAGTGTATCAGACATTTCCTTGAAATAAAGCTATGTATATATGAGGGGGCATAAAAATTAGTGGAAATTTTAATTTAATGTATTTAATTTTATATATTATAGTCTTATCAACCAGGTGTGCCAAGTATTCTTTTCAGGTTGAAGAAATGGAGTCATCCAGTCACCTAGAATTTGAATACAGATCTCCCTGCAAAAACCCCCTACTAGGGAATTGAAAATAAGTTAAAAACTAGCTGCAACTTTTTTATTGTTATTATTTGCAGTTCAGTCATTTCCAGCTCATAGACTTTATGAATGACAAAGAAGAATCATCTCCAGTCCTGTGCTATCTTCAAGATTGATGGTACATGATGAGTTCATGGTGAGACTATTGTCTGTTTTCTTGATAGTTTGTCTATTTTAGCTCAGTGTGGGAGTTACATGATCTGTTGTCAATTTGAGACATAAGTGTGAAGGGGTGGAACTTAGCCTCTCAATCAGGTCACAGCTTGATGACCTCATTTGGAGGCGCTGTTAAGGAGATAAATATCACAGTGGAGATGGGACAGACACGCACTCGTGAGAGACATTCCTAACAAGAAACCATATGGAGCTACCCAGATGCACCCTGAGTCCTGGGAGCTGGAAGAGCCTCGTGGAGACCCAGGCCAGCGCTGAGAGACTCCTACCACCACCACAGCCACAAGTCTTTCGAACCACTGGCCTGAGATCTTGCTGCATTCAACATTATAGCATGGACGCATGGGTCTGAAGAATTTAATAACTGGGATCAACATATGGGATAATATTGGACTTATGGACTTGATCTGGACTGGGATGGGATGTTTTCTCAATGCTCAATTGCTCTAGTATATAAAATTCTCTCTTACCCACATATGAGTGTCTCTTAATTTTGTTTCTGTAGTCTTCCCAGAAAAACAAACTCAGACTATTCAATATGATATTTGTCTAGCATGTTGATTTTCCTGAGAACACACCCAATATTAGTAAGTAGAAGAGAGAAGAGATTGATCATGAAAAACAGCAGTTGGATGTTTCAGTGGTAGAAGCAAGGCAGGCATATATCTTAAATATTATGAAGAATTGGTTTTGAGTGATTTCGCTGCTGTATACTAAGTAGGATCTACTACTGAATAACTGCTATTATGCTTCTATAGGACAATGGGACAGAAATATTCTCCTTAAAGTTGTTTTTTTTTTGAGTAGGGGATCAACAAACAGTTGTTTAAATAAAATTTTGATATGTGGCATGAAGGTTAGGGCAAAGATAATTTTTTTTATGAACGGTTTTACAGAAAGAGAACCTCTGGGATAAAATCAGAAAACTGGTCATCTGGTAATGACTGTGGCACTTGCTGCTATTATGCCAGAGGCAATTTAGTTAGCTTCCCTGCACTTCCATTCGCTTTGTTTGAATAGCAAGACCTGTGCAAATCAGTTTTATAAATATTTACAAATTAAATTTTTATTCATTGTATTGTAAACAAGTTTTAAGTCTTGGGAATAAAATATATGATCAAACTACAGTGTTATTAGCTAGAAAAACTCATTGTGTCTAGCATAAGATAGAAATGCATATATATAACCAAACTGGAGCCAGCAATTCACTGAAAATCACACTTCCCTGAAACCTGACAGATGTATTGTGGGGGCTTCCTAAGTTGTAACTGACTCACCAGATACCCCAAGCAACCAACGCTGATTAGGATGTCTTCAGCCTGAAGGTAGTGTTTGAAATGCTGGCCTTATTAGGGACCAACAGGAAAGCTCAGAGAGCTGCAAAAGAAATATTGGAGCCATAGTACTTGTTAGCAGTATTGTCAGGCTGGCTGAGTATAGAAATGCTTTAAGATATGGACCCAACTACTGTGAGTTTTACTTTGAGTGATTTTAACAGCATGGAATGCTTCGTTCTCAATCAAGAGAAATGGTAAATAGTAATGGTACATATTTCCAAAAAGAACCATGGAACCTATACATTGTGAAACTCTTGCATGTGAAAAAGTCCCTGGAGCATCATATAAATCAAATGCTCATGAATTCTATTTCTAGACCAAATTTACCTTGCCTTTAGGGAAAACCTGTCAATTATTCCCTTCACTAACATTTAGACAGTGCCATAGATCCAATGGATGAGAAAAGACTAGTGAAAAAAGTCATCTTAATAAGTACTTAGTGACTTAATTTGGAGATGTGCGATAGCCTTGCTAATTTATTGCAATCTAATTTTCCATAGGAGAATAGATACAGCAAAATTATAATAGCAACCTATATTTTTTATAATATCTCCATGTAAATGGTCTTCCTACATACTTTGATAGCAAACGTTTTTGGTGGCCAAAACATCAATTTTCATTATAATGTCTTTAGAGAAAATGGAATATAGTAATAAGGTCTCTATAGGCAAAATCATTCCAATTATATCATTCGCAAAAAAATAAGTAGTTTTATCTTCCCTTTCAAAGCCATTTATGTGGAATCATTTCATTGTGTAATCTTGAGAATTCAAATCATAATACAGACATAAGCATTTCTATATTGTGTTGGTAAATTTAAAACTATAAATTTACACCACTAACTTTAAGGGACCACTTTTGTCTCATTATCCAAAATCTATAGCACTATTCAAATTTGTCTCTGTTTGACTAAACATCAGACACATTAATTATATTAAATTCTGGATTTTTGAACTACTAACATTCTTAATAGTTAAATTTGAACTACTAACATTTTAAAATATGTATCTTCGCCAAAAAAATTAATGATAACATATTTTGCAATGCACTTGAGAGTGTATTGTGTAGTTTACCTATTTCAGAAAAAAGCAAGAATAGTTTTAAATATTCACTTGCTCCATCAAAAGTGTATACATATTGGCTGAGCCCTGGTGGCCTAGTGGTTGTGTGCGGGATTGCAGTTGACATGGTTGGCGGTTCAAATCCAACAGCAGCTCTCCAGGACAAAGACTAGGCTTCCTATTCCCACCAGGGCAGTGATGCACTCCCCCCCCCAAGGTGTAAATATCAAAAATTAGAGGTTATGAATCAATTGAAAAATCAATTGTTATCTGCTATCTGCTATCAAGGAATTTGCTAGCAATAATAATGAAGTGTGAGGGTGGGGGGGAAGAAAACGATACCAGTCACAAGGAACAATGTACAACCTGCTCCCAGGGCATTTAATAATGGAAAAGCAGGGTGAGGGGTGACGAAGGATGATGGAAGAGATGGTAGAAATAATCTACAACTTATCAATGGTTTGTGAGGGAGGCAAGGCAGGGGAGGAAGAAGTGGGGAGTGGATATCAGTGGTTCGAGAAGGAAAAGAATGTTTCAAAAATGATTATGACGGCATATGTGCAAATGTGTGGATATCGGTGGTTCGAGTAGGAAAAGAATGTTTCAAAAATGATGATGGCGGCATATGTGCAAATGTGCTTGACACACTGGGTGAATATATGGATTGTGATAAGAGATGTAAGAGTCCCCAATAAAAGTATTTAAAACTAGAATAAAATATGAAGGGTGATTGGGAATAATCATAGTTTCCATTTTCAGAACAACTCTGGTTTGGGGAGTTATACACAGTTTTCAAGAGCTCAGCAATGAAGTGTGAATTAATATTCCCCCGGAAGGTAGCAAAGGAAAAAGCACGTGAAAGGACCCAACATAACACCAAACCGAGCCATTAGCTGTGAGTTGCCTCTGACTCATGAGGGTCTTATAGAACGGAGTCGAACTACCCCACAAAGCTTCCGGAGCAGACTCCACAGCCTCCTCACCTGGCCCAGCTCATGGGGTTGGAACACCCATCTTTTGGTTAACAGCCAAACTGTAAGCAATGGGCCACCAGGGATTCCTGCAAAATTCCAGAACACTCAAATAATATGGCAGCTTTGAGCAATTAAAAAAGCTGGCTGTAGCTGTAATGGGGCTCCTTTTTTAGGAACTGTAGAATATGAATGAGATCTGGACCCATAGTGGGTTGGAAGTTGGGCTGATAATCACCAGGTCAACGATGTGAAACCATGAGCCCCTCTCGAGGCTTTTTCCTCCATGAAGAACCACAGTCTTGAAAACCCCAAAGGACAGTTGAGGAGCCTGAACATATCCATCATAAATCCTTGAGAATTGATTAGGAAAATCCCTGAAACAAGTTGTTTTGTTAGGCCCCTAGCCTGGTCCTAACAATAACAAAAGAATACAAGCAGATCTGTTTCCTAGATATTTGTAAGGTATGTGGTGAAACGAAATGCATTATCCCAGATAAAAGGCCAGCATTTGGGGAAAAAATGACTATGTCTTAACTTGATATTTGTTATTGTTTTTTCTTAGGGAGTAGAGAACCATTACATTAAAAAAGGAAGAATGAAATACAACTGAACCAATTTACACTTCATGAAGTGTAAATACAGAAGAATTTTTTTCCTGTAAAAGAAGGAAAGGAAAAGCAGCACAACATTCTGAACACATTAACATCCAAACGCAACCATAGCAGTAGGAGCAACTAACAAATTGCTCCATACCTTAAACTAGCACTTCAACACGCGTTCCCTGACCTACCAATTAAAAGAAAAAAAAATATTTCTCTGAAATTTAACAATGTTAATTTCAAAATAACTGTCTGTATCTATGTCAATAAACACATTATAAAAATAGAAGACTCCTAACCTTTAAGTCTTAACATACATTTGTATATAAGAAATAAGACCTATACTTCAAAATGTATAAAACAAGGCAGATTTTTCTCTGTGAAAGACACAATTAATGGACTGAGGAAATATTAACCAAATAAATGTGGAGTTCTATCCACACCTATATCCACTTACATCCAAAATACATAAATAATACATAAAACTTAACAATAAGAAAGCAATCCAATTATAAAATGGACAAAAATTCCACACTTAAAGATCATCAAATAAGGTAATATAATGGGAAGAGATATTCACCATCATATCACATTGAATTAGGAATATAAAATATTCTGTATGCAATGAAATATTACCACATACATATTCCAAACAGAAAACCAAACCTCGACTAGTGAATGGCGTCCCACTTACAGTAATTGCAGCAATAGGGATTTTTGAGGCTGTCAGTCTTGAAGAGAGGAGATGACCTCATCTTTCTCTTAGAGAGGTTTGATGGTAAGCAGTCTAATATCTTCGTCATTGGAAATGCTGGTGAGGTTGGGGAACAAGAGTAAGACTCAGTCATTGTATTTGGGAGCAGAAAATAATAAACCCACTTTAGAAGCCTTTTGATCAGATTCTTACAAAGTTAAGCTAAAGCCTATCTGATCATCTAGCAATTCCACTTTTATGTATTTACCTAAATTATTTGCAAATTTATAGTTATACAAAATACAGGTGCTGTGAAAAAGTCCTGGTGGTACAGTTGGATAACTGGGGCATTGCTAACCACAAGGTCAGTTGTTCCACTCCTCCAGTGGTTCCGTGGGAGAAGGAGGAAGCTCTGTGTCTCCACACAGTTTTATAGACTTAATACATATATAGGCTGACTAGGAACTAGGCTGTACTCAGTAGCAGTGCGATTGTTTGGATTTTAGCTTGGCTCTGTAGCTTAGGCACCAAGCTGCTCACCACAGGCTCAGCTTCATTAGCATTCCAGGAGAAACATGAGATTACAGGTGCTCATAAATATTTACAGTGTTAGAACCCCTCTTTAGGATCACTATGAGTTGAATTGACTCAATGGCAGTTTATGCAAACATGTGAATGAACAACGGTACTGTCAAATAATGGTTTATAACTCAGCAATAAATATAAATGAGCTCCCAAGATAGGAAAGAACATGGAATAGCCTTACATGAAGAAGGACTGACAGCTGCACCTTTTATGATACCAACTGTGTATTGGTTATTTATTTTATCTACAACATTGCTAAATAAAATACCTAATCATTATCTTCATACCATCTCTTTAATAAGTCAGCACATCATTTAGATTTCCATTTATATATGTACTTGAGATATGTTAGGGATTTTTTGTTTGAACAAAAAATATGATAGATACCTCTGAACCTTAACAGTAACCACAATATTTGATTGATTTCTCCTGATATATTTTTTCTAATTATCCATTGAACTATTTCCCCTACAAGAGATTCAAAATAACCACTAATTGCACCTTAAACATACTCAAAGAGGTGCCTCCCATCAACTTCTCTTTGCTCACCAAAACACATGATCAAAAATAAAGCAATTTAATGCTGCTTATATCTAGATCTATGTACAACTGCACCAAAAATATTAGAGTAAATTATTCCTCAGTAGTAAGCAATGATCAATTTTGTTATAAGAAAAATATAATGATAAAAATTAGACACTGTTCCTTCTGAGCTAAATGGCTATTTGTTTCCCTTCAAGTCTTTAAGATCCCAGATGCTATATCTTTTGATTGCCAGGCACTATCAGCTTTCTTCACAACTTTTGATAATGCACACATTTGTCTTCAGCGATCATGTCAGGAAGGTAAGCATCATGAAACACCAGTTTAATAGAACAAAGTTTTCTTGAATTGAGGAAGTACTTGAGTGGAGGCCTAATGTCCACCTGCTAGCTTGATACCAACCCTATAAATATATGCATGTAGATTTATTTCTCCATAATCACATATAAATATATTTGCTTATGCCCTTAGCCTCCTAGTTCTTTCCTCTATTTTCTTCTACTTTCCTCTTGCCCACTATCTTGCTCAGCCTTCATTTGGGTTTCAGTAATTTCTCTGGATACATTTCCCTTGATCAATCCCTACCAGCATTTTCACACCCTCCTTGCCCCTGATTTTGGATCACTTATTGTTTCCTTGTACCTGAGTTATTCAATATCACCTCCTTTCCTTCACCTCTCCCTTTCCCATGTCCTCCAGAAACAGCAGTCCCATTGTTTTCTCCTCCAGATTATTCATCCAGCCTATCTTATCTAAATAGACCTACAGAGAAAACACTATGCACACATACAAAAAGACATAGCAAGACAAGGACAAAAGAAAATAAAACGACAACAAAAAAACAATGTCTAGAAAAAATATCTAAGTAAGTAGAAAAATAAAAATAATAATAATAAAGAAAAATCTGCAAATAGTTCAAAGTCTATTTGTTGACCTCTAGAAGTGTCCTCTGGTGGAGTCTGAAGGGGTGCCATGCCCTGGTGCCAAAGTTGTCCTCGGCACTACCTTGGGACCACCATGCTCTGAACCACCTACTGCTCTGTTGAACTCCCTTAGTGTTTTTCTTCAGTGTATGCCCTTAATTTAAGTACAACCCACATGGAAGAAGCACACCAGCCTGTGTGACCACAAGGGGTAGAAGGGATCAGTTATTAGGTACCAAAGAACAAAAAATCATATCATTGTGTGTGCACCTTCTTGATATGACCTATGAAAACAAATGTGTGCACAAGCAAATGTGGTAAAGAAAGCTGATGATGCCTGGCTATCAACAGATATAGCAACTATGGTCTTAAAGATTGAAGGTAAATAAGTGGTCATCTAGCTGAGAAGCAACAAAGCCCACAAAGAAGAAGCACACCAGTCTGTGTGATCATGAGGTGTTGAAGGGATCAGCTATCAGGCATCAGAGAACTAAAAGTTATATGATTGTAAATGAGGAGGAGTACAGATTGGGTACCAAAATTGCATCTGTAAGTAATGGGACATTCCCTTACAGAACGGTTGTGAGGAGAAGAAGAATCAGTCAGTGTGCAATGTAGCAATGATGAAACATACAATTTTCCTCTAGTTTTCAATGCTTCCTCCCCCGCGCCCTACTTTCTTGATCCCAAATTTACCTTACAAATCTGGCTGGGTTCATGAGAGAGAGGGGAGTGTGGAGGGATGGCAAAATGAGAAACTGATACCAAAAGCTTAAGTGGAAAGCAAATATTTTGAGAATGATGAAGGCAACAAATATATAAGTGTGCTGCATACAATGAATGAATGCATGGATTGTGATGAGAATTGTATGAGTCCTCCATAAAATGGTTTTAAAAAGTTAGCATTGTAGGCTTTTGGATCTCAGCATTCCAGGTGACTCTTAATGAGTAGATTCTAGTTAACAGAATTTTAATAAATCCTCACAGCTGTTTTGACTTAATCAATTTAAGAAATGCTACACTGTAGAAAATACTGGTTTCCATAATGCAGCAACTGATTTTACATTATGTTAAGGAATTTTTAGGCTTATGGTATCTGGCTAATCTGGAATCCTCAAGCAGACTGACAAAATAAAATTAAGATGAGCTAATATAATTTTTAATAGAGAATCCCTAGAGCAGACAAACCAAACCCATCATTGTAAAGTTAATTTCTATTTATATTGAACCTATCGGTCTCAGTAGGATTTCCCAGAGGTTCTCCAAAGCTGTAATCTTTATAGAATTAGACTGCCACATTTTTCTCACGTGGAGCTGCAGAGTCAAACTACCCACCTTTAGATGAACAGAACAACAGCCAAAACAACAACCGAATTCTCACAGCCATGAGTCAATACTGATCCACAACTACTCCTCCTTGTGTTTCCAAGACTGTAACTGTTTATGGTAGAAAGTCCAGTCTTTCTTCTGCAGGGCTGCTAGGGGTTTCAAATTGCCATGCAGATTGTAGTCCAACAATGAACCTATTGGAGAAATAAATCACTGCACTAGTGATGTGGGGAGAATCACTGACTTTATTGTAGATATTTACTTCTTCTTCTTTTTTTTTTTTGATCATGAGAAGGCAGCATAAAGCTTCACTTGACCAAAATAGACCTCCCACTAAGAAGCACAGAAGAGAAAGGCATGTTTGTGCTAAAGAATAGGACACAAGTTAGCACAACTACCCACAATAGTACTTGGAGGGATGTGGGGCTGTCTGGGGAGATAGAGTTGAGTACACATGTGGGCACAGATAGAAGTATCTATATGAATATGTATGTAAAGATGTGTGCATACATGCACATATTCAAGGATACTTGTTACGGGTATTTGTTGATATAGTCAGACAACTTGTGAGAATCTCAGAAAGCCTAAGATGTTTGTTTTATGAGGCAACTCTGTCAACTGGCATCACAGTGTCATGCTTTGCATCCTATTCAAGGCTGTGCCCTCTGAGATTTTCTCTACACATTGGGAACAAATGAGTAAGAAAGAATCCAAAAGCTCAGTGAAGAAACCTGTCCATAAAACTAACAGCTGACTGAAACTATCCCCTTGTTGACTCTGAGACTAGACTAATCGATGGTGCCTGGCTACCATTTTTTTACCACAGTAGTTGGACCCCATTAGACTAGCAGAGCAATAGGGCATAGAGTACAACTTCTTAAAGTATGTAGACTCAATAGGCTAACTGAGACTATAGGGCTCCCTGAAACTTATCCGCTTTTTAAAAACTTGCACCAAATTAGATGTTTAGAGAAAGTTTTAATAAAATAATAGTTTTGCATTAAAGCCAAGATTTTATTCATAATTGTGGTGTTGCATTTAAAATATACATGATACCAACATTTAGCAATTAATCTAAAACACTTTTGAGATGAGGGGGCAGAAGATCTAGTATATTAGAAATGATAAAGAATATTTAAAAGAATGTGGGCATATTGTGAAAAAATGTAACTAAGGTCAATGAACAATTCATGAAAAAATGATCAAATAGTAACCAAATCTGTTGTGCAAACTCTCATCAGAAATATAATTGCATACTATTAAAATGCCAAAAAAACCCTATTCTTCCACGTGCTCAAATAAAAATGAGTAGAAATGATGTATGTTAAAAGTTATGTGTTTTTAACTTCTCAATCACATTTTGCTATATTTAGTGTTTATTTATTCCTAAGTATGTGATCATTCTTATTTCTCTTTTGAACTTTAGGGGTTTAAAATACTCTTCCTATGTTTTTGACTGTATAAAGTCACCCAACTATTTTATATTGATCTCAAATTCACCAACTTTTTTCATTTTAGTTATGAATTATGTTAGTTTTATAACTAGTTTTGAAGTTTTGTTGTTCCCCTAGTCATAGTAACTTTGAATATAAGCAATTGTACTTGTTCCTTTAATATTGAGTTTCACAAAGTTGCAATCTATGGAAGCATCAGTAGAATGCTAAATATACGTGGTAATAGTAAATATTCTTGTTTGATATCAGATTTCAAGGGAAAGTGTTCAATATTCCAGCATGAATATACTATTATATATAGGATTTTTGTAGATATCATTCTATAGGTTTTTTGAGTGTCCTTCTATTCAGATTCATTTTGTTGAAAATGCTTATGATCAAGGAGTGTTTAAATGTGTAAGTATTTCAACATATATTATTGTAATAAAGATTTTTCTTACCTGGGCTAATATGACAAAATACACAGAATACACATATATTTAATATCTATACATATATACAAAAGATGAGACTTTCTACTCCCATGAAATACTTTATCTTGTGATGAGCATATTTTCACCTATTTTTCTAGCAATAATGGAGGATTCTTTATTCTACATTAATTGCAATATTTCTCCCCTACTCTTAGTCCTCGCCATTTGGATAACAAAAAACTCACTCACAAATTTATATCCTGTACATTAGGGAAGAAAAGTAGTTACCCTCTTATGTAGAACCTAAGTTTGATGCTTTTGTTTTCTTTTTTTAATATACATAACTTAATTCCTCAAACCACTACATTTTCCCCGATAAAACGCTAATCATTAGATTCCTCAGAATTGCTTTCTCTTGGGGTTTGTGGATATTAACTTTGTCTACATTCTCTTTTCAGGTCAGATATGGTGTTTTTGTTTTTATAAAGATTTTGTACTTGAAAGTATAGCATTAAAATTTTTACTGTTGCATAATGAACTGAAGTTTTGGTAATGGGAGCTACATAATTTATTTAACCTACTTTTGAACTATTTTTATTCTATGGATAAAAGATTGTCTGAAGTCCAGTCTCACTTTTCAAAATAAAATATAATGCTTATCATTCTGGGAGGGGAGGGAAGAGTTATTTTATCTGAGATCCATAGGGGCAGTTAAATTCTGTCCTATGAGGTCACTATGAAGCAGCATTGGTTCATTGTAGTGAGTTTATTTTGTTTGGGGGATATATATATAATATATTATGTTGTTTTATGGATAATATTGTTTTGAGATCAAATAATCTCACATAACTGGGATCTGCTTCACTTGACAAAAGTGTTTTCTCATTTAAAAAATTTGTATATATATATTCTCTGCTATTATTTTTAAGATATTGCCTTGCAGACTATTTGTGAGAAAGGGTGGTATTTTTCTATGATTTATATCTTCTAGTGCTCTTATCATTTTTAGTATTACATTTATGTTTGTTTTACAATAAGTTGGCTGGGAGACCTTGTAGATTGGGTAGGAGTTGCAGTGTTAACCATGAGGTCAGTGGTTCAAACCCACCATCTTCTCCTCAACAAAAAGATGAGTCTATCTGCTCCAGCAGAGAATTATAGTATGAGAAATCCTTTATAGGGTTCCCACGAGTCATGATCAACTCAATGGCAATTCTGAGTAAAAAATCATAAAATGCTTAATCTATTTCTTCTTAAAATACATTGGTAAAAGACTAACACTCCTCTTTTCTACTTGAAAGGATCTATAATGGAAAGTATTTCAAATTAGGTATTTAAAAATTTAATAGCCATAATTACACTTTATATTTATTGGAATCAGTTTTAGGAAATTGTTTTCAACTAAATGGTTTATCTGTCATCAATGACCTTGTCCTCTATATTAATATATGATCATTATTCATATCATCTTTTTGTCTCTTTATATAGAGGATATATCATAAAATAAAATTTTGTTCCCCACACGTGTCTGTTTATGATAAATTTTGCCACAGATTGTTGGAATCTATTATTATTTCCAAAGTTCCAGCTGAAGCTCTGTTGCATAGCTCTTATACATCTATTTCTTAGTTGCTCATTACCTCTTCTTATTCTTATGGTTTATTTTAATCTTTAGGGATCTCTGTGATGGTGCTGCGAGGTAAACCATGGATGTTAACCCTGAGCTAGGTGGTTCAAAGGCACTAACTGCTCTGCAGAAGGTTTACTCTATGAAGTCTCCTCTAAATCTCTATGAAGATTTGCATCTGTGGAAACCCTAAATAGGGTCTATCTGAGTCAGAATGAACTCTTTTCTTGCTTTGGTTTATTTGAAAAATATATTTTGTTATTTATTGTTTCACTCTCTTTGTACTTAAATAGCCTTTTGTAAAAGTCATGAATTAAATACTAATGTATTTTGTCTGTGCATTTCCTTATTTTAGCTACAAAGTTGATTTTAACTATTGCTTTAGACAGGTTTCAGTAAATATTGTTATGTAATTAAAATTACTTTAAAATGTCCTTTTTATGTTGATACTTTTTTAAACCTAGAAATGTGTTAAATATTGAATTCAACAGTGTTTCCAAAAGAAGCAGCAGCAAAATCCAGACAGGTTTACTTCAGCAATTGACTCATAAGTAATACTGAATACTTCCATGGTGGATCATATTTTAATATTCTTGTGGCTGTTACAAGTTGTGCCCAGTCCTCACCCTAAATCATTTGTTAAGCTATTCAGTATGATCAAAGTACCCCAGATAATCAAATATATTTCTATCAAGAGTGCCTCCTGATGACTTTGAGACTACCTATTAGAACACAAGGAAGAAAGGTCAGATCTTTTATTTTGTAAAAGTTAAAGTTCTTTACTACACAGCTAGGATTATCTTGTGGATTCAGAATGGAAGTTTTGTCTGAAATCAATGTTAAAGGTTGATTAGACTTGTATAATCAGAGAGGAGAGGAAACACAACAGGAGACCTGATTGTGTAGTAATTACACATTCGGCAGCATGAATTTATTAATATAGTAAAATTTTAAAGAACAGTGCTTAGATACAAACTATTTTTGATGTAAAACTGCACACTCCGGTGTAACAATCCTTCATTATTTCCTGCTATGGAAATTTAAGCCCACAAATATGCATCTCAATATGAATTTTTCAAACTAACTCATTCTTTGTACCTGAACAAAGTAAAATCCCAGAGATCTAAGTGCATAGTGAGTCTAGTGTCCGCAGCCAGTTTCATAAACAAGCTATCAATGTGTCTAGTTTGGATCTAAATTCATAAGGCAGGCAAAGCAATGCCACCGTGGTTGACAGTTAAACCCACATGATCCTCATTAATAGAGTAAAGCGTGACATATGCGATTCCATTCAAAATCACTGCTTCCGACGATGAAGAAAATTTTTCTTTGGGCTTTGAACGTTGTCATAAATTCTCCAAAGTATTTCTGATTCTCTGTGGTAGTGATTCTGGGTTCATAAACTGATGTGTACCAATTTTACATTTTTTAGTGTGAAGGACACATCAACTTACAGTAAAGGAAAAAATAAAAGAATTTTTAAAAATAAAGTCAGTATATATTTTAATGAAGGTAAAAATGCACACACAGGAAAATTATTCTTCTTTGAGTTAATAACTGATTTCACTCAGTTTGATTTTAGGTGTTATTAACTAATTTGATTTTGATATACAGCAAATCTTAAGTATCTAGAGAAGTGGGAAAACACAAACCTAGTAGCTGCACTCTTAATACATTATTTTTAGTATATTCAGATATGAGGCCACTTTCAAATATTTCACATAAATCATTAGCTTGACTCGTAAATACCTACTCAACAGATATTATATAACAACTTGTTGTATTCAAATTATTTACTCAAATTTATTGTACTCAAAAAGCAAGAGATGCTATGAAATCTGTAATGAGTCAATAAATGCATCATTGTGGCAGTCTTGTGCTGATGTTAATTTCATGATTGAGATATAGGGGTGGAGTCTAGCCTGTTAATCTGGAGATAGCCATTGAGTAGCCAATGAGGCCTCTGTGTGGGCATGGCTTTCTCCTGATACATCTGGGAAATCTCACCATATTTCCCTCTTGAAAACGAGAAGCTATCTCCCAGGTGTTGAGAGTTAGCCTCAGAAATGATTAATCACTGATAAGACACGATGGCAGCATCTGAGAAGCTGGAGGAGCCGGCAGAGAGACCACACGGCTTTGCCCTCATGGAGCCAGACCTCTGATGCTGGGACCACCACATGGAGACCTCTGCCAGCAATGAGTTGCTTCAGCCACCACAGGATGCTGTTGATGGACTCTGAGCCCTGGAAGAGAGGAGCCATGGGGAGACCCCTGCCAGCGCCGGAACTCTGAACCCAACGACCTGTGATTTCCTGAGTTGGAAGGAGACTTTATAAATTGATTTCAGGCATATGGGTTAATATCAGACTTATGACTTTGGACTGGGCTGGGCTGGGATGTTTTCTAAATGTCCTCTTCCTCTTGTATATAAACCTTTTCTTTGCATCCATATGCATGTCTATGAAATTTGTTTCTCTAGTCTACCCGGACTGACACAGTCATGTAAACACTACCTGATAATTTCAATCTAATATTAATTACTGATGTGTGATGAATGCATCCATTTCAAAACATGTATAGAGAGTATTGATAGAATAAGAAGAAATTTCCCAATGAATAAAGAATTGAACTCACTGCTCCAAAAGAGAGCATCTGTTTTAGAAAAACAAATGAAGCATATATTATTAGAAGTGACAGTAAGTGAGATTTTTGTCTCACATACCTTGTACATATTATCAGGAAGGACTAGTGCCTGGAAAAGTACAGCATATTTCATAAGAGGAGGTTAATAAAAAAGGACTCCCTACAAGAAAGGGACTGACAGTAGCAGTAACATTAGGCTCAAACTAAGTCATGGTTCCCAGGTTGACACAGGACAAGCAGTGTTTTCTTTGGTTGTACACAGGGTCACTATGAGTCCAACTCGGCTTGCAGACACATAGCAACAGTAATATATACAAGCACCAATCAGAAATATTGTGGACTATGTTCCAAACCACTACGATAGAGTGAATATTGGATAGGACCCCATGTCCCATGTTTCCAGTGTATTTTAAACTTTCATGCATGCTTGTAGTTTATTTGAGTGCAATAACGTTATGAAAATATGAAATACTGTTTAAAATGTCACAGAGAGATGAAGTGACCAGATAATGTTGGAAAATGGCACCAAAAAGTTGCCTGACACATGGTTATCACAAACCTTTAATTGATAATAACAAAAAAAAGGTATCAGTGAGGCATAATAAAAGATGCACAATAAGACAAGGCATGCCCGTGTGTGCACAGTCTCCAATTGATTTTGTCTTGCAGCGTTTGTACAGGATGGAGGAGAACTCCCTTGGGTTTCCAAGGCTGTAAATCTCTACGAGAGCAGAGAGCCTCATCTCTCTTTAGTGTACAATGGGTAGGTTTGAACTGTTGGTGCTGTGGAAGCAACTCAATGTAATACCAGTTACACTACCAGGGTTAAGGTAAGTGGATATGTGTATATATGTGTCGCGCGCCCCTCGCCGAGACGGATCAGGTCAGGAACACGCAACACACGAC
>PVJH01006552.1:0-100851 GCA_004026705.1 Nesogale talazaci | reverse complement strand
AACTACAATACCAGGTCAATGAAGCAGGCTCCTATTCTACCTCCCTGCTCCAAAAAGCCATTTAACATATTGCTCATAGATGAAGGAGGATGTTATCAGATATAAAACTAATAAAATGAATACTACACTTGATCTTAGCCCAAAGACCAGAGAAACAATAATACTGATTTAGGTAATGCTTATCTAAATTGGAGTTATAATCTCAGGTGTAGGGATTAAGATTTGTGAAGAACACATTTTTCTTTGTGTAGTTTCTGTTTATTTTTAATCTCTATACTTTTCATTGAGTTAGGCTACAGTTTTGGAAAAAGAGTTTATCAGGAATAATGAATATTATCTTTGTCACCAAAAAAAGATTCTATTTTATTCTAATGGCCATCTTCTGATTTCAAAGACCCTTCTAGGACTCTCATAGAGCAATCTAATGTGTAATATGAATAGTGAATATTGATTATATACAATAAGTAACTAAAGTCTTCAGAGGTTTTTCTTAATCTGCATTGCTTTCTGTAGCGATTGATATTTACTATAGAGATACAGCTTCTTAAATACTTATTTAATATACTTAGAACTTTTCTGGAATGTATCACCATAGTAAGCTATAGGATCCTATTGACAGTTGAAGTCATATCTTTATTTTCAATTGTTTCATCCTCTCTCTCAGAGACATCATATATTACACAGACCAAAGGAACAGCTGGCACAAATCACCTAAGTTGCGTTGCCTCGTGTACATGAGCTCACCTTTATAGGTCTCCGGTCACTGTGTGTTGGAATCAACTGGACTGCAGTGGGCTGGCATTATTAAAGGGTTTTCCTATTATCAGACATTTTTTTAAGTGACAACAATCTCCATGAACAAAGTAAACATAATTTCTCATTTCCCAGATATCAGTAAAGTGTGTTTGTCGTATGATCATGAAAATCATGATTATTAGCCAAACTCTTAGCTTGAGAGCAAGCACGAAGTATAGTTTAAAAAAAGAACAACTCAAGTCCATGGCAGTCAAGTCAAGCCTAAATCACAGCAATTGCCCCATCGGGTTGATAAACGCACAGCTATAAATCTGTAAGTAGCCAGACGGTCATCTCTTTCCTGCTGAGGGGGTGCTGCGTTCCAACCCACCATCGGTAACAGCTTGTGGGTAAAAGGTCTTGCATGCCCCTTGCTATTGACTGGATCTGTGTACATAACCATTGATTAGAAAGGGAAATACAAAGGAAAACACTATCACTGACCAAAATAAAAATGGGTGCTGGCAAGATTAGTGCAGGAGGTTTAGAAACAACTGGGGGGAAAAGGCCATATTTTAGTACTTTTTGATAATTTTTTCTTTTTATATAAATCGCTTTATTATATAAATCATTTTATTTATATAAATCATTTTATTGGGGGCTCGTGCAATGCTTATCACAATCTGTACATATGTCCATTGTGTCAAGCACATTTGAACATTTGTTGCCATCAGCATTCTCAAAACATTTGCTTTCGCCTTGACCCCCCCTAAGACAGTTTTTCATTGGGGACTCTTACGGCTCTTATAACAATTCATACATCAATTGTATCAAGCACATTAGTATATAAGTTGCCATCATTTTCAAAACATCTTTCTACTTGAACTTTTGGTTACCATCCCTCTTTTCCCCCTCCCTACCCTCTCCTCCCACCCTCATGAATTACCCTTGATAATTCATAAATTATTTTTAATTTCATATTTTACATCACCCGCTGTCTCCCTTCACCCATGTTTCTCTTGTTCATATCTCTACTTCTGAATGGGTGCCTTCTTCCATAAACATCCAATTTCTCCATTTCTGAATGGTTGCAGACACGTTTCCAGTTCCTTTTCTCCTCTTCTGTCTTTATAAAGTTTTTTTCCCCTACTCTACAGTCTCACCATGAGGTTTAAGTATCCTCAACTAATTTAGAAACTTTTCTTTGATTTACATAAACATTAAATATTAAGTAGAATGTATCTTCTAGAATTTTCTAATCACCCCCAATTAAAATATATACATGACTTCATTTCACTTACAGAGTAATGCAAGCACTGTTCTCTTCTGTGAGGAGAAGAAAATGGAGTTACCGCTGAACATCTCTGTAAATCATGCTCCGCAAGAGGTAAAAATATATTATGTGGGTGCGTGTGGTACAGCCAAAATGCATGACTAGGACAGAGCGTTTATGGCAACCCCTTGTTTTTCAGATGGAAAACCAAAGTCCAGGCAGGTTTTAGCCTTTAAGGTGCTCCCAGAAATCTCCATCTTAGAACTCCTCTTTCCTCGTTTTCCATTCCTCCCTCACCCCATCCAGTCTGGTTGCTGCTGATTGTCACATTCCCTTCTGTCCCTCTCCTTGTCTTATGCATTCCTCGGTGTCCCAGAGTAATGCACTGGTCAACCATCCATCTTACTTCTACTGTCTTCAACCTCTTTACCCAATGTAGTAGAGCCATCACACCTGTCCTGCCTCTTTCAAAAAATAGTAACTGGAAAAAACCTTTTTTGTGACTGAACGATTTCTTTAATTGATTCATTTAGACTCTGTGCTAATCAGTTCTTCAAACTATATCAGACACATTAAAATGAACACCAGAGCATAATACATAGTTTTTCAAGCACCTTAATATAGATTAAACTATGTAGATCTGTCTTTAGATAGATATTACATAAAACTTAAGAGAGTGTAAATCCCTTGTGCAGTTATTGGCCATTCCGGGAGAGAGCCAAGAATGAAGCAAGCCTAGGTTGTCCATTTCTCTCTCCCTGTGCCCCACCCCCTTCCATGTGAACAAACAGGAAAAACAAGCCTTTGCTCTAAATGTTAAGAAGTGTGAAAGATTTCAAATACCTTCTTCTCTGGCTGCAGCAGAGAAGTTCTGAGAAAATATAGACTTCATTAAAGAGAAGTATTATTTTTCCTATATTTAATTGCTGTTTTATTCCTCCTTCTCCCCTCTTATTTAGCAAGAATAAAATTAAGTTCATCTTTTCTGATTATTTTGCATATGTTTCCTTCATTTTATAAGATAATTTGTAGTAATCTTTATGTTGGTTTATAGCAACAAGGTCGAAGCAAGAACTCTTTAGAAATTAAAGTTGTAATGATTTTCTTATTAACCTAAATCCTTTACTCTCCACTCCCTTCAGGAATCCTGTGGATCCTCACAACCCCATTCAAGTGGAAGTTCTCCTGAAACCTCAAGGTCCCTATCAACTCCAGAGTTCTTATCCAGTATGTAAATGTTCCAGTCAATGCTGAATTGCTGGTTTTCTCTTTCCTTCTGTCTCATATTGCTGGCAAGTAGCCATGGTTTATCTGGAGGAGGTCTTTCATTTGCATTCATAATTCATTTTCAAATGGTCTAAAGAGGTAGTGTTAATAGTAGGATGTGCAACAAACATAATAAACACTAATGGCACTCTCTGTCTTGGATACTGTGGAAAAATGCCAAAAAACAATAATCTTGTAAAGAAGAGTAGAAATGCTTCTATATAACCATGGTATAAGATGGAAAGTGATATATGAGAGAGATGTACATAAAGCTATGATAGTCAACATTCTGTCACTTATCTATCTAGTGTTTCCAAGAGTCCATCTTTACTGAAGCAGACAGTCTCACCCTCCACACAGTGGCTGGTAGGCCCGAACCTCCGACCTTGCAGTTAGTAGCCCAGATGCTTCCCCTTCAGTGCCCCCAGGATTCTGTAGAACAGAGAAAAAGGAACACTCTTTATCCAGAAATTTCATAACAATCTGTCTTGTAAGTACACGTTATTTTGTAGATTAAGAAACTCCTGTATCACATAGCTAGTGGCTGGCGCATCATCAACAAAGCTAGGTCTCTTGTTCCTGACTCTTGTGTCAGCCCATGATACCATGTTATCGTGAATAAACTTGCTTCTGGCTTACAGTGCGGCTTGTATATAAAAAATTTCCCTTGCAGGGAAAGGAAGCAGCATAGCTGCAGCACAGGAACATTGAACAATTTGGTTTAGCTGAATAAAGGTTTGAGAGAAGATGATACAAGTTTCCTACTTTAGCAAGGAATACCCTGGCTAGAATAGGTAGAAGAATGTGGCAAGGCAAGGAGGCTTGAGTCTTCTTTAAGAGATGGCACTTGCTGTGTGTAAAGGGTTATGAGAGCACTGCTATGCAGTCTATGACAGTTGTGATGTCTGTGCATCCCCCAAAACCTCTCTCAGTCCACCGCATGAGGAGAAAGGCAGCGATGTTCCAAAGGGTGCATTGGTGAACTTTAGAACTTACACTTGTAGCAGGGATGCGAAGTCAGGTGGGGAGATAAAGCAGGATACAGTTTATGAAGAAGCATAAGGGCCTGGGACACCATGGATATTATTATCAGAAATTAAAAATCAGGCAGATTCGGGGGTCACAATTAATAGTTTTAAATATTTGTTGTTCATTTGGGGAGGGGGAGGCGGGCGTTTTCTGTTTGTATTTTTGCTTTTCAGTTGCTAGCAGGGCATAAGCACGCCCCCGTGGTGGTGGGGGTTATAAGTTAGACTACTGGATGTGGTCAGCAGTTTGAGCCCAATCACAATTTCTAGGGAGGAAGATTAGGTTGTCCACTTCTTTTTAAAGACTGAGATCCGCAGAGGCCTGAGGGAGCAGCCCTGCTCCGCTCTCAAAGGTTACTGCGAATCAGAATTGAATGATGACAGTTAGTTAGCAGGGCAGGCATGGATGCCATCCAGCAGGGTAAATGGAAGACTACAGTTCAGGTAAGATGGAAATTTTGATTAATTGGATTTGGAAATAAAGATGATAATGAAGACCTCGAGATTGAACAGGATTCGCACAGGGGAGTTCAGAAAAGCACGTGTCATAGGTGGGTTTAGAGAAAAACGCAGTAGTGCAAAGACAAAAGACTCCGATGAAGAAAGATAGGACAATGTGGAAAAGGGGAATCCTATGATTAACGGAACAATTTGCATAGAACAGAAAGAAGTAGAGGAAAACGCTTGGTAAACAGCCTTTTTTGGCTGTAAAGATATTTGTAAAATTGGGTTTATGAACCAACTTTAGTAATAGTAGAAAAACATTAGAACCTATCCTTTTGATGAGCCAAAAGTGGCTGTTTCAGCTAAAAGGAATAGCTAAAGTTGATTCTATGCCTAATTATACTCTGTATTACAGAAAAAACTCAAGGTCATTCTTCAGTGCTTCCTCGTCATCCGGTAAACTACAGTTGGGAAAGTAACATTTCTGAGGCTCAAAAGACACAATTCTGTCATCAAAAAACTGCTCCATGCTATTCAACAGCAATACATTCTCTTTTATCTGAAGCATATTCAGGTAAATATGGAGACAATCTATAAGTGATGCAATTTACTCATCAAAAGTAGGTTTGGGGCTGAGCCCCGGTGGCATAGTGGTTGTGCGCGGGACTGCGGCCCACTGGGATGGAGGTTCAATTCCAGCAGTGGGGCTGGGCCTCCTACTCCCACCACCGGAGAGCAGTGATGCCAAAAAAAAAAAAAAAAAAATGTGGTCTTTGAGCATCTGACTACGGAGTGGGTGCTGAAGGGACATATTGTTGAATCTATGTTGTTTTGTTGTTTTAGTTAGCAAATATGCAGGCATCCTTTATATTTATAGGAAAAACCCTGAAGATACTAGACTGGTATTCCCCCCATGATCTGTAGCACATAAAAAGGCAGGGGCAGTGAAAACTTAACACAAGTGTCTGACCATTACATGAAAATTAATAAATTCACTGCCAAATCTGACTGAAGGAAGCCCTGTGAAATGGACCGCCTCTGTGGGTTTCTGAAGCTGTAAATCTTTAGAGGAGTAGATAGCTTTATCTTTCTCCTTTGGTGGCTTCTAAGTACTCCCCTTGAGGTTAGCCGCTCAACCCACTGGCCGAATGATGGGAAAACAAGCTTCTCTGATTGATGTCCTTTTCATGTGTTCTCCAGTGTATCTGCCCTCACTTTCTGAATTCTCCACCCCTCATTCTCCGTCAGAGCGGGTGCAGCCCGGGATAGCCCAGCAGTGGATCCAGAGTAAAAGGGAAGACATCGTCAGCCAGATGACCGAAGCCTGCCTCAACCAATCGCTGGATGCCCTTCTGTCCAGGGACTTAATAATGAAGGAGGACTACGAACTCATTAGCACCAAACCTACAAGGACCTCAAAAGTCAGACAGTTACTGGACACCACTGACATCCAGGGAGAAGACTTTGCCAGAGTCATAGTGCAAAAGCTGAAAGACAACAAGCAGATGGGTCTTCAGCCTTACCCAGAAATGTTTGCTGTTTCTAGGTCACCTAATTCAAATTTGTTTCTAAATAAAAGCTTATAAATAAGCTTTTTCCTTCCTTGCAGGAAGGAAAGTCCATTTTTATAAATTTTGTTTCACCTTGATCCTATTGTGTTGTTGTTTTGTTTTGTTTTGTTTTTTGTGAACTCCATGTATACCAGAAGCTTTCCTGAAGTTTCTTCAGGTAAATATGACTCCCCTCCCATGACTTTACAGTATTCTTTTATTAGTTAATTAATGTATGGAGAAAGTGTTCATTGTACTACATGGTGTCCTTGTTTTGCCTGTTTTGTTCACTGAAACCCGTTTTTTAAGTATGGTAACTGTATTGTTCTTGTCCGGAATTTTATGTGTGT
The DNA here is from genome assembly GCA_004026705.1 of Nesogale talazaci. Lineage (NCBI taxonomy): Eukaryota > Metazoa > Chordata > Mammalia > Afrosoricida > Tenrecidae > Nesogale > Nesogale talazaci. The sequence goes on along the minus strand of PVJH01006552.1, from coordinate 94,205 downwards.
TTCTGATAGGAACCGTCCTCACATTCTCTTTCTTTGTGGATTATTTATTACTTCTCTTAAGATGCAGATTGACTTCATAAAATAAAGTCCTTTTACTTCAAGGTAATATAGCATTCCTCCCTTGCAGCCCCAGATTCAAACCTGATCTAGGTGGTTCTTCATTTTAATACATTTTATTGAAATTAAATTTTACAATTCAGTGTATTAAGTCTTCGGTAAAACTTATAAAGTATAAAATGTAAATAATATAAAGAAAAAAATCTCTTTACCAGCAATTTTCTGCTGTTGTTTCTACGCGCCACCCAAGCTGCTGATGCAGATATAACCAAAGTTAACAGTCTAACGTGTATTTTTCTATACCTTCCATCGTGCTCGTTTTAAAAGTAAATATTTGTTAGAGAGAAGACCTTTGCTTAAAATTTCTATTCTCATCATAGTATATCCCACTGTGACTCGCTTGTCACGTACTAACCCATCACCTAGAGGCTGCGGGGTCAGCTCTCCCTCTGACTCGTTCTTGTTCATTGCTGTACAGTAGTAGTAGGGCGGCTTTTTTGAAATCTCACTGAATGTAGACCAAACAGTAAAGTATATATATATATATGCTCTGTTTTGGGTTAATGGAATATATCACTAAATAAAAGCCCACAAGTAAGAGTCCTGTTAGAAAAATCTTTTGTAGGGATTACATCTCAGCAAGAGGTAAGATATAGCATAAATTTGAAAATACAGATTTGAAGCAGCAGACCCGTAATGGAGAGGTGGGAAATGATTAAAAAGTTACTGTAATATGTAATTTATTGTTATAAAAGTAAGCATTTTATCAAAGTATAAGCTGTTTAATCTTCACTTTAAAGCTTTAAGGGTGCCTCATTGGTTATGACATTATAAAAGTTAATAAAGAAAAATGAAAACTAGCTCTTGAGTTACTTATTAAAATCTTTTAATTATTGGGGATGATGAACAGTTAATTTCATTTAAAAAAAGAAAAGTCTTAGAAACTTTCTCCTTTATGGTCTTAAAAAAAATAATTGTTTTGACCATAAGTGGTGCCAACCTAAATTGTATATCAATTAAACACAGTGTATCTGGATTGATAAAATGGACTTGGCTTTTTTCATCTGCCGAGATCTAAAAAGAGCACAGTTTGATGATCTAAAAACCACAATGTATATGCTTACGGCTACATGCATACCAGTCACATTCTCCCAAGATTTAAACGGTGTCATGTGTGTGTGCATCACTGGTTACAGCTCTGGAAAAGTTCTACATAAATGACACTGATGAATGAGACAATGTTTGATGTAAAAGGTAACGTGCTCTCATCCCTGTGTGAAATTGATGCAACCTCAGCAGCTGGTTTTGGTTACAACTTCTGAAGCAATCTGAGGTCAGCATGGAGTCCTGTATTGAGGAACTGTGCATCAGTTCCCTTCAGGCCTTCTCAGTAAGTGAAGGAGAATGTCTCAAGTTTGTGCTGACAGCTTTTAATCCCCATGTTAGTGGGGGTGGGGGGAAGGGTCAGGCTGAAAATTTAAAGTGCAATAACTAGGGAAACTATTTTTGTGATCTTTAGGTTCAAAATTCATAAAGCAAGTGGTACCGATTTTCTATATATGGCAGTAATGTGTCCTTTTATAATCCTAGTGCAAAAGTCAAAATTGAAAGACAAAATCCTTGCTATCAAATCAATTCCAACTCATAGCGGCCTTGTAGACGAGAGTAAAACTGCACCCATAATACTTCTCTGGCTCCAATCTCCAGGAGAGCAACCTGCCACCCCTTTTCCCTTCTGCATGACTGATGAGTTCAAACTGTTGACCTTTCAGGCAGTGGCTAAACACTGAGCCACGGACCAACCAGAACTGACTCCAATTGAAAGATCCTGCTAAGATAATGAAGGACCACTCTGTTGATAATGCACAGATGTGATGGCAATTATAGAATTAGTAGGTGACTGACAGGTTCAGATTCACATCAGTCTAGGAAGGGGCCCAGTCCATGTTTTTAATTCCGGGAGTGCTAACTGTGATGTTTAGAGTATATTTTAAAGTAAGTGGTTCATAGCAGTGAGTCCACAAAACCAACAGCAGCAGATAACCTGGGAGCCTCGTAGCGAATGTCTAGTCCACCTTAGACCTACAAATCAACCTCTGGAGCGTTAAGTCTAAGAATTGGTGTTTTAACAAATGCTCCTGATGATTCTTAAGCATGCTGAAGTTTGAGACTCTTAAAGATGAGGAAACGGAATTTAGAAGGCGTTCCTCAAATTCTAGCACTAATGTGAGCTCACACAACCCACTGCCTGTCATCAAGTCGATGGTTCTTACAAATGACTCAATAATAATAATAATAATAATAATAATAAAATATCAACTTCCTAATCCCTGAAACTGAGCATACTACTTTTCATGGCAAAGGGGGCTGTATAGATGCTGCCACAGATCTTGAAATGCCCCATACTGTCCAGGTGAATCCAGTGTCATCACCAAAGTGCTTGTGAGGAGAAGACAGCATGTGCAGCCAGAGAAGATGGTCATTAGGGAAGTAGATGCCGGAGAGGGGTAGGACCCTAAGCCAAGAACTGGAAAAGGCAAGAAAAGCTTCTCCCCCTCCGGGCTCCAGAAGGAATACAGCCCTACCAATCCACTGTCGGTGTGAGTTCTGTACAACTGTGCATGTGTGGCCACCGTCACTGAGTTAACTGTTCTCATCAGCCACTCACTTGTGATGATTTGTTAGACCAATGAGGGAAAATGAATACAAATGCACAACCTCTCTCATTAACTAACCCTTCTATGGTCTTTACTCCGAGACAAATCTCACATTGAATAACCCACCAAACATAATAAATCAAGGAATATCTGAAGCATCTGTTCTTGACATTTCAGGATATTGGAAAAGAAAACTATAATATATACTGAACACCTCGTGTTTCTCAACAACGACTCTGAATAAATGCCTTCAAATACTGAGGGCAAGTTATTTGCAGTATACACTTCTATCCCTAGTCAAATCTACAATGAAGGTGGGGTACAATGAAGTCATTCTCCTACATGGCAGGTGGCAAGAATTTCTCCTTCCATGCACACATTTTTTAGGAGACTTCTTAGAAAGGTGTGTTTCCCCAAAATGAGAAAATAATAAAAGATGATGATGTTATCCACAAAAGGATAAAATATATAAAACAGCATATTTTAAGCTGCCCTAAATATGTATTATAATGAATACCAAAGACAACTTTAAGGAATAATTTTACGGTATATTTTTATTCTGATAAATAGACAATACAAACGATGTGTCCACCATCTTCAAATGTATCGTTCAGTGGCATTCATTATGTTTGTTGGGTTGCTCCTCCATCATTAACCTTTACAACACCTGAACAGCTTAATGTCCCCCCAGCATTGTACCTCCTTTTCTCCTTCCTTCCCACCCACCTTCTACAACCTCTATTAAACTTCTATCACTACACATTTGCAAGTTCTAGAATATTCCATATAAGTGCAACCATATAAGGTATATATTTTATCTTGGTTGTCCTGCCCTGGGCCATCCTCACAATTGTTCTTCATGTTGAGGTTCATCGATGTAGCCACTGTGTCAATTCCTCTTGCTGAAGGTCCTCTTCTTTTTTGCCTTTTTCAAGCTTGATAACCTTCTCCAAGGACTGGTTTTTCCAGACAATATGCCCAAAGTACACGAGACGAAGTCTTGCCATCCTAGCCTCTAAGGAGTCTTCTGGCTGTACAACTTCTAAGACTGATTTTTTTTAGAACGATGGTGCTGGTGAATACTAATGAGAGTATCAAACAGAAAGTATTTAGGCCCTAAAGTAATAATAATCCATTTAAAAACAATTGCAGGTGAGTCAAATGCAATTGATGGCAACTCGATGTGTCACAAAGTCGAACTGTGTTTTGTAGAGTTTTCACAACTGTAATCTTTCAAAAGCAGATCATCGTGTCTTTTTTAGTTTCCTCTGGTGAGTGCCAATTGTCAGTCTGGTTAGTAGTGTCTTTGGGAAATAAACCACTCAGAGGTGGCATGAATCTTCAGAGGATGTATTTAGCATTACAGAGACATCTGAATGGAAAACCACCAGTTTACATAGCTGGAGAGAGCGATTTCAGGGGCTTCATCCTGAGTGGGAAGAGTTAAAGGAGAAGGAATAAAAATATTACAAGAAAATAATGAATTGATTCATTTTCTTTTTGTTGGTTTGTTTGTTTGTGGGCATCACTGCCTCCGGTGGTCGTGGGCGCTACCCAGCCACCGCTGGATTTGAACCGCCAAGCCCGCGGACTGGAGTTCCGCACTCAACCACCTACGCCCCCGGGGCTCAGCCCCCTTTTTGCCAAGTTTTTTTTTTTTTTGAAATTGATTCATTTTCATTGAGGTCACAAAACTCATTCCTATGGAGCCAACGTTGACTCATAACAACTAGATACAGAGAGTGTTAAAAAATAGGGGGAGGGGGCTGAGCCCCAGTAGCGTAGTGGTTGTGCCCGGGACTGCCGCCCACTGGGACGGAGATTCAATTCCAGCAGTGGGGCTGGGCCTCCTACTCCCACCAGCGGAGAGCAGTGATGCCAAAAAACAAAACAAAACAAAAAAATAGGGGGAGGTTTTCATTAATAGAAATTCTGAGGTATGTCTAGGGAACAGCAAATTTTACATTCACTATCAAATATATATATATATATATATATATTAGAACCATTCATGAATAAGATTAAAGTTGATTTTAAATATTTGTTGAGGCTGGAACTGATAAAATAATGAACATCAAGTTTCACTCCTTAGAAATTACTTGCTTAAGTGAAACCTAGAATACTTCAAGATTTTGTTTGGCTTTGATTTTGTTTTTTGCTTTTCCTGTGTGTGCTTTTAAACTTTCTTATGTGAAATAGACGCTTGCTTACATTTCAGATCAATTGGGATCCAACACCTTAAACTACTTATCAAAATTACCAATAGCTTTCCCAGCCCCCTCGCACCCCTTTCTTGGCTTTGCTTTTGTTTTGAGACTTTGTGTCTATATCCGTACTATGACACAAATATTTCTTTTTCCCTATATTATTTATGTATTTATAAGGAGTTTTATGTGGACATAATCCATATATCATACAATTCAATATTTCAATCATATCAAGAAGAGTTGTACAATCATTACCACAATCATTTTATGAACATTTTCTTCAATAATGATAGCAACAAATGTACAAATGTGCTTGACACAATGAATGCATATATGTATTGTGATAAGAGTTGTGCAAGCCCCCAGTAAAATGATTAAAAAAGAAAAAAGATAGCGGTTTAAGGGGGCAATATAAATAGATGAAGAAAATGCGACAAACAGTGGTAGTGATGAGAATGCTCACATATTGTGAAAAATAGAGCTAATATCACTGAAAAAAGGTAACACCATGAACATTTGTATAAAATTGCAAAATGGAAACCTAATCTGTCACTAATAATTACCATTCATAACAATAATATATATGTATATATTAATCTTAAAGAACATTTTTGTTCTTTCTTGTACTCCTTGTTATTAATTCCTCACAATTGCTTCTCATCCTTTTGGCTAAGATCAAGTGTACTAATTCCTCATCTCCCCCTAAGTTCCCTTGCCAGACCTGCCAGAAATGAATTCCTGTCCCTATAGACTCACCCCGGATTTCATATCTCACAAAACATACAAAAACAAAGTATAAAAACAGGTGAACACAACAAAAAAGTAAAATAAAGGGAAAACCCCATTTGAAAAGAAGACAGAAAATATTAAAAAGCAGAGCAACTTTAAAATGGCTCAAAAGAGGCTGAGGCCCGGTGGCATAATTGGTTGAGTGTGGAACTGCACCCCGCAGGCTTGGCGGTTCAAATCCAGCGGCAGCTCTCAGGGGCGGCACTGGGTGGTGCCCATGACCACCAGAGGCAGTGATGCCCACACAAAAAAAAAAAGGGTCAAAAGGGAAATCAAATAATAAGGTATTAGATTTTAACCTAACTACATCTACCCCAAAAAAGCAAAGAGGAAACGAATAGTTCTTAAGGTCATTTGACACCAACATATCTATAGTAGAACCTTCTCCACTGAGGCATATTCCTTTCACATCCCTGCCTAATGGCAGAGAAAAATAAGCCCCTCAGTTACCTCTGACTTCTGACAATAGAAAGAGGCAACTGGAGCTGATCAGAGAAACACTTAGGCCCTGGCAGGCAGTTGGATTAAAAATAATAGTCTAAGGGCTGAGCCCTGGTGAGGTAGTGGTTGAGCGCAGGACTGCAGCCCAGTGGGCTGGCGGTGCAAATCCAGTAGCAGCTTTCCAGGAGCAAGGCTGGACCACCTACTCCCACCAGAGGGCAGTGATGCCCCAAAATTAAATAAATAAATAATAGTCCAATGCAGTAAGAATTGAATTAAATTTAATCACTCAAGTTTGGTTACAAAAGAGTTCCTCCATTTCTCTTAGCCCTCTGTAGAAGCCCTTTGTAGAAGCAACGGCTGAATTAAGTGTGTGGTCACCAACTGAGAGGTTGGCAGGTGGAACCCGCCAGGGGCTCCTGAGGGGAAGAAAGCACTTCTGTAAGTGTTGTTGTTGCTGTTGCTGTTGTTACTGCTGTAGGTACCATCCAGTGGATTCTGACCCCTCCTGTCCTTATGCACAAGCCGTGCACCCTCCTCGCCCAGGCTCCTCGAGTCTGTCGCTGCATCCCTCCCCGCCCCCACCCCGCCCCCCGGCTTCCTCTTTTTGCTGCCCCCTGCTTTAGCAGACCTGACAGTGACAAAACCTCTGCGAGCGCCTCTGGGAAAGTCCCACCCGTCCTATAGGTTGCTCTGGGTTGGAATACGTCAATGGACCTGAAGAATTTAATTCTCTTTCTCGGTTTATTAGGAAATGACGGAAGCATTTAAAAGAGAAAAGTAGACTGTAGGGGAGAAAAAGGGCAAGAGTGGATTATGGACGACAACGGGGCCATGAGCCCCGTTTAGAGAACTTAGACTAGTGGGGGGAAGTAGAGAGAGAGAGAGAGACATAAACATTCCATATGTGTGCTAGCGCTAGGACCCACAGAATTTAGCAATGGATTAACTATTAGAAAAGGGAAGATTAAAAGTTACTCCTAGATGCTGGACCAACATAACTGTAGAGGGGGAGACTAGAAAGTTTTGCTTTGATTCGCTTTGGTTTGAGCCCTGCTTGTTTTTGGAGGTGAATTAAAGAGACTGCTTCGTTTGCAATAAGTTCGAGAGATGTCTTTTAGCTGTCCACCTGGACATATCAAGTGGGTAGTGATCTGGAACTCAGAGAAGAGTACAAGACTAATCTTAAACGTGGGAATCACCAATGGAGCTGTTCTTTTCGACCTTTGAAATTGAATGAAAATAATATGGTCAGTAATACTTATTGACTTCTTACAAATACCATCTCCTTCTGAGGTGGTAGGATTAATATTCCCACCCCCCATACAGGAAGCGGAGATTTAAAGAGGCCACTGAGGTCTAACTGACTTGCCCTAAGGAAACCCACTTGTCATTGCACAATCAAGGGAAAGCAAAACTGTTAACTCTTACCCTGAAACAGCTCTTGCAAAGACACCCTTCTCTTCCTAAATATCATCTTCCTCTTTCGTTCTCTGACTCCCCGATGACACGTGGAACAGTTGCCAGAATAAAAGCCAGTTCGTGTTCCTTATGCCAGGGCTGTCAAGCATGCAGGACTCAAGATTTTTTGTGACCCACAATGCTCCGAAATAAAGTGAAAATAGTAAAAATTGCTATGAAGAAAATAGGGCTTAGAAGGCAATAATGACTGAAGACCTATAAAATCACAAAATCAAAGTTGCCCATTTCGATGGAGCTTGACACTCCTACTTTACACTAAAAGAAATCTCACCAAAACTAACTAGAAGTAAGACTCACGGACAAGCCAGTCATGGGTCATATTAGAGTTCATTCTTAGTGTTCTCGCATGGAAGGACCAATCTCAGGGGTAGGTGCAAAAGAAATAGGCATAAGATGCTGACTGCTCTTCTCAACTTTCTTATATTCCAGTTGTAGATGAAAATATGTGTATACAAAATAGCTAAAAATGATAAGTGGGTGTAGAGATTTCTACCAACCAATCAGCTGCTGTCAAGTCAACTCCAACCCAAGGCAGCCCCTGGACTCCACTGGCCTTTTCATGGCTCATTTGCCAGAAGCAGAAGAGTAGCGGTGTCAGCGGGCAGGGCGGAGACCCTGAGAGAGGAGAAGGCCAGGCAGAGATACCAGTGCAGCCACAAGCCAAGGAAAGCTGGCAGCCACTAGAAGATAAAAATGATGAGGAAGGCTTCTCCCAAGAGCCTTTGCTGGGAAAGTGGAATCAAACTGTGAAGGAACAATGTCTGCTTTTTGTTGTTGCTGCTGTTGTTGATTTTCAACACTTTTGTTAGCACTTCATCCACATGACATACAATCTAATCATTCCATCACATCAAGAAGAGTTGTACAATTACCACCACATTCAATTCTAGAACATCTTCTTCTTTGAAGTCCTTGTTGTTCATGTAATTATCATTTTTTTTATTTTTGGCAAAATTATACACGACAGAACATTCTCCAATTCTGCAACTTCTACATGTGTAATTCAGTTCCATTGACTATGCTCTTCATGATATACATTATTGACATCCCTTTCCAGATTATTCCACCACCACCATTAACATAAGCTCAATGCCCCCTAAGCAACAACTTTTTCTCTTTCACCAACACTAATCATTGGTCAAATTTGGTTTCTTCCTTTTTTCCCCCTAGTAGTTTTCTTGATAATATTAACATACAATACACTTCCATACCCTTCTCACCCCCAACCCTTCTTCAGCTTCCAGATAAATCATTGTATCAATTAGTTTCTCTGTACATCCACTCAGGTGCTTTTATTTTAAAAAAATCATTTTATTGGGGGCTTGTACAACCCTTATCACAATTCACACATCCATCCATTGTGGCAAGCACATTTGTTCATTTGTTGCTCTCAACATTCCCAAAACATTTTCTTTCCACTTGAACCCTTGGTATCAGCTCCTCATTTTTCCCTCCTTTCTCATGAACCCTTGATAATGAATAAATTATTATTATATTTTCATGTCTTACACTATCTGAGGTCTCCCTTCACCCACCTTTCTGCTGTCTGCCCCCCAGAAAGGGGGTTATATGCTCCTGTGTTTTCCAAAATGGAAAATCAAGCAAAAAGAGTAAGAAACAAAAACACTACAAAATGGCTGTTTGTTGTTTGAACCTACCAAGTGTGTTATGGTCACCTTAAGAAACTAAGACATGTTCTTTCTGTAAATAAACTTCATTTCTTAGACCAGTTTATGATTTTCAGAATTATTGAAAAAATATTAGATTTTCCACATACGCAGGAATGCACTTTCCCTTATAATTAGCATCTTACATTAATATGACTCATTTGTCATAATAATGATTCAATAACCAAAGATTTGAAAGGGGAAAAAAAGCCCATTGCTATCGAGTTGACTCCAAAGGAAAGTGAATCCATTGGACAGACTACAACATTTTTACAGAAACAGACTTTGCTCATCATAGAATGTCTCTCTTTGTCCTTTGTGATGAACCTCACTTTCAGTCTATTTTATCAGAGATTAGTCTTGTCACGTTTCTCTTAAAGTACTGGTTGCTTGACGGCGCCTTGGTGCTAAAATTAGTTTTGCATTGGACTGCTAACCAGAAAATCAACAAATTGAAATCACCAACTGTTGCTGAAAAGACTACAGATTCTGAAAAGCCCCAGGGATAGTTCTATTCTGTCTTATGAGGTTGCCATGGGAGAATCAACTTGATGGCAGAGGATGTGATTTTTGCCTTGCTTGATATATAGAAAATTAATATGCTAAAAGTAAGTAAGATATATTTAGTAAAAATTGTGTTTCCAAAACCTCTAAATATTGATTCAACATTTATAAATTACATATCCATTATACACAATATACACAATATACACACACGCACAATATACACAAGGGCTACTAGAATTATAACCATGTTTATTTTAGTCTCTTAAAATTATCTGCATTCAATTTTTTTCTATAACACAGATACTTGTTTTAAAATTTTTTTAAATGATACTTTAAAAATAATGCTCTTTCATGATATCGAAGGATATTATTTATCACAGTGAACTCAATGACAGTGGAGTTTTTAGATTTGCTTTGTTTTCTTATGAGTCAGTACATAGCACAACCATGAAGAAGATTAATTAGATTATTCAATGTAAAATTAGACGCATGTTTTGTATTTGAACTCAAAATATTACTCATCAGACAATAGTGTTAATTAAAATGGCCATGCATCATTTTATCTTTGTCATCAAAGACAGGCAATTTTATAACATCCTGCCCCCCAATAATCAAAAGAAATGAATATGTCATGGCTGTAAAATCACATTGGTTGACCTTTCATTTGAGAGACCCTGGTTTGATTCTTGGCCAGTGCACCTCATACAGTGTCAACCGCCTGCCTCTCAGTGGGGTCTTGAATGTTGACATGATGCTGAACAGATGTTGGTGGAGCATACAGACTAAGACAGACTCGAAAGAAAGACCTGGCTGTATACTTCTGAAAATCACCAGTGAAAACCCTATGCATCCCAATAACTTGATCGACTACAGGTCATGGAGATGGTACTTAGTTAGGCAGGCTTTTGTTTTGCATTGTAGAGACTGGGCAGCATTTCATTCCCTTGTACTTGCAGGCACCATGAGGTAGAGGTTGACCATACAACAATTAATAATGGCAAGAGTCTAATGAAAATGTATGGCACTTAGGAAATTCAAACCAATGTTACCATGCTGAAAAATCCAGCTAAATTATCTAATACTTTTACTGGGAGATGATACTGCTAGTGTTCATTATGTGTTCATATTGATTGAATATGTGTTTGGAATAATGCTTCTCATCTCAGGATCAATGAGGCTGTAGTTTAAGTGTCCATGAGTCCCTCCATTTTCCTCGATCTTCATTGATCCAGACAGTGGCACCTCTGATGGCCATTCACAAGCTTTTGAGATCCAGGCCCCTACTCACTGGGCTGGAATGCAGAGGACTGTCTTTGGAGATTATGTTATGACAACTGACAAGGCTGGTCCTGAGCCTCCGAGCCCAGTGTGTAATCAATCTCTGTGGAGATATAAAAGCGTTAAAGAAACAAGAGAAAGATCTGACTAACAACCACCAAGAAAGAAGAGCTGGGAGCAGAGCAAGTCTTCTAGAGCAGGGAAACTGATGGTCACACACATGGGCAACTCTAAGAGGTGCAGAGCCCCAAAATGTTGAAGGGAGACAGCAGCCTTGTTCCAAGGCAGAGACTGAATTCAAACTTCCAACTTCCTTAAACTGAGCAAAACCATAATTTTCTGTTTGTTAAAACCACCGAGATGTGGCTGTGTGGTGATAACAGCACTCGATAAAGAAGACAGGGGCCATGGCTACTTGAATGAGGTTCTTGGCCATGATGATGGAGAAAGGTAGCAGATTCAAAAGGTGCTTTGGAGCTAGAACAAGGCTTGCCGGTGGAAATGGGGGAATATGGAAGGAAAGAGAGGGGTCACGAACAAGCCCCAAGAATTTAACTTTAAAATGTGCTTAGATGGTAATGTGTGATCCTGAGATAGGGAAACTTAAGGAACAATCAGATTTGAAATGAAAAAACACCAAGGGTTCAATTTGTGCCACGTGATGTTTGAGCCTACAACAAGAAGTCTGAAATATCAAATCAAAGTCCATGGTAATGTATCAAGCAAAATAATTCAGACAGTGTGGGGCTCTGAGGATCAAAGTGAATAATTATACTACTCATTAGTTCAGCCGCAGGTCCTTATAATCACTTCATTACATATTAAGCAGAACCATAATAAGCAGAGTAGGGGTTATCAGCAGACAGATTCTTCCATCCAGCAGTGAGGATTTTAGTCATCTCTACACCAGCAACTCGATGCATTGTGGCCAAGGGGGCGAACGGGAACTTGGACCTGGGGTTTTCATTGTATAAATCAGAGGTGGTATGTCGCTCAACTGTAACCTGGGGAAGGAAAAAGGACATAAGAGGAAGTAGTCTTTGCTCAGGTGCACCTGGTCTGGCTATTGTTTTTTGTTCTAGTGCAAAACACCGTAGCCAGCAAGAATATTCTTTCCCATTGAACTGCAAGACTAATTTTGCAAGTCTACCTTTTCTGATAAACAATATAACAAGTTAGCAGTCAATAAAAGAAACCGCTTTCTGTGGAGTCCATGCTTAGCCAGAAACAGTGACCGTGAACTCAGAAGAGTGGGATGGGAGTTGGGGTTCTCTGAAAAGGAGATAGGACTGGAGGAGAGAAACCAGACGAACCCACTGGGATGAAGTCAATTCTGACACACAGTATCAAGTCTTCTCATCAGAGAAGGTTCTGGGCCCAAGACTTTATCAGTCCAGCCCGAAATCATACTGACAGATCATCCTCCCAGCATTTGTGATGTTGCGATTTGTGATAAGAGAAATACTACTATTAAAAAAAAAAACCTACTCATAACAACCCGATAGGATAGACTGGAACTGCTCTGGGTTTTCAAGATGATAAATGTTTTGACAGCAGCCCCATTTTTCTCCATCAGAGTGGCTGATGGGTCAGAAGCACTGACTTTAGATGCTTAACCTGCTGTGCCACCAGACCTCCCTGAGAGATAGATAATTGAGTGAACTGGTGAGTCCTAAGTATAGAGATAGCATATAGATACTATTAAAATTAGGAAAATGGTAAAAGTTGCCAGGAATAAGAATAAAGAAGGCTGTATAGGTAAAAATTTACTGAGATAAAAGAATAATGTAGTGGTCATAAACATTTGCTTAAAACTATCAGCCAACAGAGTTGGGAGGTGTCAGCTAACTCCACATGGAAGGGGCACAACAGCCCCAGTATTCTAAGTAATAAAAGTCAAGATCAGTGCTTAAATTCTGAGCATCCAGTTGGCCGAAAGCTATGGATGACAGTGAAATCCCAAAATCCATTTACAGAGTCCTTAATCAGATTAGACCTCCATTAGATTCCCTCAGAGCATTGAGCAGGGATGTGACTAGTCTTACCTTCAAACAGAAGGCAATGAAAAGTGGATTGCTGATGATGTAGTTATGTTAAAGGTTAGCATAGTATCACTTGTTCTCCCTTATGGCCCATTTTTAATTTGTTCTAGTTTCTATTATCTTCTACTGTCTCTTAGATTGAGATTTTTCTGTATTTTATTTTGTTGTCATTATTTTATTTTGTTTGTTTTTTTCAGTATTGCTTCCTTTATATGAAATCCAAGACAAGAAATATAGTGAAAGTAACTAGGGTCATAGCAAGAGGGGTAAGAAGAAGCTAATAATGGATACAAGAATGAAGAAGATGTTCTAATATTTATTGTGGTGATAAGTTCACACTTTTTAACATATTTAAACCATTGAATTATATGATATATGCATTATATGTCAATAAAACTTTTAATTTTTTACAAAAAAATGAATATTTTTTAATTGTGATTCTCCAAAGGGTATGGAATAAACTAACAGGAAGAATACTACATCCCTCTGTCAAATAAGTCAACATTGGAGAACATACCATCAGTTACCCAAGGATTGGAGAGCACATAATCTGAAGCTGAAGGAGAGATTAGAATCAGAGACTAAACTGTGGAAATCCAGTTTATAGATGACTATGAATGACAGTAGGAGCCCAACGCCCATTTTGGGGAACTACATAGGAAATAAGTCTCCTCTATTCACATTTAAGGGATGGGAGGAAAGTTGTTAGTAAACAGAGCACATTGGAGAGAAGAATATACAAGATCTGACTTGAATAGTTCAAACTATCTCAGTTCAAAATGAGCATAAGAAATTTGGTGAAAAAAAAAAAAAAGAAATTTGGTGAAGAAAGCTGATGGAGCCTGGCTATTAAAAGATATAGCAAGAGATGTACAAATGCGATTGACATACAATGGATGCGTTGTGATAAGAGTTGTATGAACCCCAATAAAATAAGTAATAATAATTAAAAAGATATATCATCTGGGGTCTCAGAGGTTTGATATTAAAAAAGCAGCCATCTAGCAGGAAAGCAGCAAATTCCCCACGGAAGGACACCAGCCTGTGTGATCATGAGGTGTCAATAGGACTAGGTATCAAAAGTTCAAAAACAAGCAATCAAATTGACATGAAGAAGAGCAGACAAAGTGGAGACCCAAAATCCACTTACAAGATCATTGGACAGTCCCTCACAGAAGGCCACAGGGAAGGGATGATACCTCTAGGGTGCAGTCCAGCAGTGATGAAATAGGCAACTGTCCTCTAGTTCTTTAATATTTCTCCCCCCTTACTATTATGGTCTTAGTTTTACCTCATTAATCTTGCTAGACCTGCATTTTTTCATTTGCATGACAGATCATTCAATGCATGAAATTCAAGAGAGACAAACCCTTCAGAAATTGTAGCAAGAGTAACAATTTCTTGAGAGTACAAGAAGGGAGGAGGAGGAACTGATAGCCATGAAGACTGTAAAACTCCTCTCTAAGTGAATGAATTACAGAATTGTAGGTGAGCAAATACAGTGGATGGTATAAGATGCGGCAGCAACAACAATAATAATAACTAATATATGGGTTCCTGGGGGGGTGGTAGGGCAGGAGAGGGAGGGGATAAGAGGGAACTGATATCAAAGATTTCAAGAAGAAAATTTTTTGAAAGTGATGGTGGCAGCAATTGTTCAACTATGCTTCATCTAATTGATTTATGGATTGCTATAATATCTGTAAGCACTCCCAAATAAGAAGAAGGAGGAGGAGGAGGAGGAGGAGAAGAAGAAGAAGGAGGAGGAGGAGGAGGAGCAGGAGGAGGAAAACTTGTTCAGTTGAACCGAGCTCTGATGGATGCTGGACCTGATCTGGTTTTCAACATTTTCTGTGTTTTTGCTTTGTTTTGTCTTGTTCAAGGTCAAGGTAAGAGGTTTCATGTCATTGGTGTTCACCCTCATGAAGCTGGGTTATATGTTTTTATCTGTTTCAGTATATGAAATCCAGGATTTGGGGACACAGGTAGAACCAGGATTTTGAGGAAGGGTATGGTGTGGAGAGGTGGGTAAAATGGTGACAACATCAAGGAGCTCAGGAAGAAAAAAAATTTTGGAAACTGATTGTGGTAGTAATTGTACACTTCTGCTCGACGTGACTTAACTATGTTATGATATATGTATTAACTCCCAATTCATAATACTTTTAAAGATATATGTTTTAACTCCCAATTCATAATACTTCACTCCCTGCAGTATGTACACGCTGAATGTCTAAGTTATCTAATTTTTTAAGTTACTCCTAATTCTGAAATAATTAAATCAGGAAACAAAAAGAAGCAAATGGGGAAGAGTAGAAAGAAGAACATTTATTATATTTGTAACCACAAACCCTTCGTTTAAAGCAAAACCAAATAAATTAAATTACATCCACCTCAGGAGAGAGGAGACATTGATTAACAGTGGAAAAAGAGATCCATTTTTATGACTCAGGTCTTTTCAGTTCTCTCTGGAATATTTTACATGATCATGGGTGATGGTCAACAATGAAGCACACTCTGAGATCACAATTCTGCAATAAAAAATTCAGCCAGACACCTAGCTTCCTGGTTGCAAGATAAGATCAGTTCCTATTGTTCTTAATCCTATCAGATGTATTTTTTTAAATAATTTATAATCCCTCTGCCTACAGGGAAGTTTTTCTCTTCAGTTGAGAGTTAAAAAACCTCCCTCTTCGTTACAATCTCTTTCATCTAGTACATACATACTTAACGTTAAAGTTATTAGGGAGTGGAAGCACTTTACTTCAGAGTAAAATTGCCCTTGAGCAATGTCAGTCTTTGTTACCAGCCAGTGAAGGAATTTGGTTATTAGGAAGGCATGTCAGTAGGGGGTGGGGTAGAAGGAGGACTTAATATTTTAGGCCAGGTAAGGAAAAAGGTCTTCAGATTCATAAAGGAATGATCTTACTCATTGTTTTTTATTTACACTGCTAAAATCTTTCACTAATGATAAAATTTTCCAAAAAGGAAAAACCGTAACCCCTTTCTTTCTTATTTCCTACTCTGATTCACAACCACCCTGTCTCTCACTCCTAATTATAGACATGCGGTTGCATTTGACCTGTGTACCAAGACAAAATTGAGCCACTAGACACAATAATCTGGAGTTTCCAATGACATCATGGGGTGAACCTATCCTGTCTGTTCCTTAAATAGGCGGGTCAAACCTGAGCAGGCAACTCCACCTTAGCTCCCCTGTGAACTCTTTTGACACCAATTTCTGCTTCTGCTATAAAAGTCCTCCCCCCGGAACGGGGAGAGAGGGCAGCTTAAATTCCCCCACTGCAAAGGGAAATTTGACAATTGCTTCTATTAAGTTACCAATCACAGCTAAATAACTCTTGAATAACTCTTGAATTATTTTAATATGGAGAAAATTACAAAAGGTTGTACCTTTTCCTTCTGAAATTTATAATAGGTTTTCTTCAAATCTAGTGTTCGGTGTAACATATTTGCATTGTTGAAGCCGTCGTGTATCTTTCAAACCTGTAGGGCTACACCAGGCGTGCTCACACTTTCTCAGCACACGAGCTACTTATATAATGATCAAGTCAAGGGCAGTGATGCCCCTCCCCCCACAAAATGATCAAGTCAAAATAATCTACCAACTACAAAAATGCAAAACATACTTTATTTTTATTTATTACATATATTCATAAATGCATTGAGAATTCTTTTTATGTACAATGTATGTTTATGTACCTTGCATAACCACATGAGTCTGTATTGCATAACACAGCACAATTAACTATGCACATTTTTTATCATTACCTGAGTTGACTCTGTGATTTGCACTGAATGGAAAGAGCCAGAGATGCAGAGTCCGGACAGTAGCTGCTGACAAGCAATTGATCATCAGTCATGGTAAATGGTACTGGATTGAATGATCTTTATGTGGGAAAAGCGCTGACTCACATAAATAAGTAGAGCCAAATAGTGCAGTCAAGGAGGTAGCACATTTTCTCATGTTTGGGTACTCTCCCTCTGCACATGAGTTCCAGAACTGTTCATGCTCTCTGGACTTCAGCTGAATGTTGGTTTCTAGTGTCCAATCTCCCATTCTGTATGAAAGTGATACGTTTTTACTTCTTACTTGGTCCAGCTCCCCCATTCATTTTAATACCCTTCGTTATATTTAAGAGAAGAAAAAAAAGCAAGGTCTAAAACTTGGTGATCACTTAGCTTATCAGTTTTGCTGCACTTAGCGCAGTTGCTTGCGTATGCGTTTGACACCTAAGATAGCATCTGATTGGCTGCAGTTATACCAATTACGTGATGGGATTGATGATAGACTTATGTCTTTTTTTAATGCCATGGGATCTATCCAGACTACATTTATGATCCACTAGTAGACTGCGATCAACGTATTGACCACGCCTGGTCTAGACTCTGACAATATGTTTATCAAGTAAGGGCTAGAATAAGAGAATCAAATATCCTGACTGCTCCGAAAGAACCCAGCAGGTCTGTGTGGTACACTCTCCACCACTCCGTCCATTCCGACTCCTGGCCCCTACATAGGATGCTCTACACTAATCTTTACGGGAGCAGTCAGCTTCGACTTTCCCCCAGGGAGCGGTAGGTACCAACCCAATTGCGACCCCGCAGCACTCGCAGAGCTCCGTATACAGTAGGGGCTTATTCTCCGGCACTTTACGAACCAGAAACCAAGTAGCCTCATGCTTTTGATTTTCCTCTAACTCCTCAGGGAGAAGTTGTGGTTTACGGACGAGGGTCTGGGCTTGATTTTTTTCCCTTGAACCTGAATTACTTAACCTTGAATTCATGACTGAATTACTTTCTGCTTTGAATTTTTGTTAAACCCATGTGTTTAAAGTAATGGAAGCTCTTTGAAATGATTTTTACTCGCTACTTTTTTTTTCAGGCGACCCGTAATTTGATCTTGTTTGGGGGTTGGTGGGAGGAGGTCCGTGTACAGATTCACGCAATTACGCAAACTACCACCAGATGGCAGCAGGCAACAAAAGCTTCCCACTAAATCCCACAGATCGGTGAGGGTGGGCACTAAATCCTACGGATTTCCAAAGGGTTAAAAAGGGGGTGTAAGAACTGTTTATGTCACTGTGTGACTTGTCTCCCGAACACTTTCTGTTAAACGTGTTTGTAGAGAATTACATAATCTATCTGATCTAGATGAAAGTGTTTCAAACCGACTGTTTTCAGGGACAGAGAGCGTGTGTTTCCTTCCAGATAAACCGACGTATTTGTTACAATTATACTTCCATCGAGTGCCAAGTATCTAAAAACATTTCTCAAAGTTTCAGAAATAATAAAAATTTTAGTAAGACAATATTAAAAACACAGTATCAATGAAAGAATTGGAGTAAATAATATACCTCTTATGGAATATTTCCCCCCCAGCGAGCGTGAGCTAACCTATAATCTATATTTTAAAGTCTTTGAGGTCGTGAAAGTGTCCACTGAAAAGCATTGCATAAGGTCTCAGTGGGCAACCAGAAGAAGGAAGCTCTTACACCATCGCTGCTGTGCCTTAAATCTCAGCTATGCCCCCACGACACCGTCTGCGTTTTTAATCGTCTTCTGATTCTACCTTGACAGACTCTTTCTCCTTCTCCCAGGCACAGGGGAACTTGACTCATCATTCTCAACCCGGGGGACATGCCTGTATTCGCCGAGGAGGGAGAGACATTAGCTGCACCTCTGTGAACTCATTGCAGCCGAGGAGATGGATATCATTGTTTTTTGTTTTGCTTAATGGGTAGGCTGAGACCCCTGAGGGCAAAAATGATTCTTTTTATTTCCATTATTACAAACTGTATCTTCCAAGGTCTATAACAGCATATGGAAATGAATACTGTTAGGAAGGACCAAGGCAAATTGTATCCACTTGACGATCATAAACTTTGAATTCCCCTGGTTTTCCTACTTGATGACTAAGTCCTGCCTCTGGGTTCAAATTGAGGTCCTATCCCTTGCTCGGAATAAGCCTATCTTTGTAAGGAACTTTCATGTTCTTAAGCATGTATTTTGTGGGCTGAGCCCCGGTGGCGTAGTGGTTGTGCGCGGGACTCCCGCCCACTGGGACCGAGGTTCAATTCCAGCAGTGGGGCTGGGCCTCCTAACTCCCACCACCAGAGAGCAGTGATGCCCCCCCCAAAAAAAAAAAGAATGTATTTTGTTTCTTCAAGGTTCATTCATTTCAGATGTCTTGAGTGTGCATTCATAAAAACTAATGTGTTTACTCTTTGCATTAAAAAAATAATTTTCTTGTGCATACAAAAGAAATCATTTAAAGTGTTGATGTTTAAATAATCCTAAGAGACAGGTATGCTGACAAATATATTTGAAGATTTCATCACTGGATGTGTACATGTATTGGTATTGGTAGCACTCCAGAAAACCTTTGTTTCCCAGGAAGGATGCGACACAAGGATTTTAGGGACAAGAGAAAGGGAGAATATGTGACCTGAAATTTCATTTATTTGCAAACATGCCACACTCTAGATTTAAATAGGAAAACAGGACCCTATTTGAGACTACTGTGATTGCTCAAATTCAAGATAAAGTATGTAGAAAACAAATAACTTAGCTAATATAATCCATATGCTTGTTGACAAGAATTTGGGAAGGAGGGCAAATTTTAGAGGACTGGTTTTAAGAGGTGTGGTAGTGCGTTAGTCTGGCTTGACTACAGAAACAAATTCACACACACTCATGTGTATAAGAAAGAGCTTTATATATATAAGACCGATTGACTATTGAGAAAACACCCAGGCCCAGGCCAGATCAAGTCCACAAGTTTGGGATTAGCCCATATGTCTGATACCAGTCTGTAAATTCCTCTTCAGACCCATGCAACACAAACAATGACACTGAATGCAGGAAGGTCACAGCCCACTGGGTGGGGAGTCTTGTGGATCCAGTGGCAGTGAAAGCATCTCTGCACTGGCAGAGGTCTCCACATGGATCCTCCAGCTCTCTAAGTGTGACTCTTCAACAGGAAGGTGAAGCAGACAAAGAGGAAGCTCCCAGAATCATCATGATAAGGCCACACCCACAAGGAGGCTTCATCAGGCTGTGACCTGATTGACAGGCTAGACTCCACCCCTACACTTATCTATCAAGTGGACATGAAAGTATGAAACTACCACAAGCCCTGTGGGGTTCTGTCTGTTTTTTTCCCACATGGAAATAGTGAGCAACCCGGCCTAAGACTTCTATAGGCCTTTGCACATCCTATGTGCTTTGTCTGACCCATTTGTGGCCTCCCCACTTCATGCGGCCAGCTCTCCTATTCAGTCTACCAGTTTGGGTTTATCCTTCAAGTCCCACTTGTTAGCACTTACAACAGTTTAACCACACTCAGCCACCCATCCAGAGGCACTTCAGTAAAAAGGCCTGGACCCTAACAAATAAATAAAGAAATTTGACCTAGAGAACTCCATGGTGAACAGTCCGCTCTGACCTGGAACCAACTCTGGGCCAACTGGTCTGTGCTCCCATAGAGCGGTCTATGCCCCGGCCTTGCATGTGCTCCTATACTTGTCCCTAACTGGAAGCCCAAGTCTGTGTTGCTCACTGTTACAGCACACCAAATGAAGCCAGGCGGGAAAGTCGTGGGTCCTTCTTTCCTGAACAACTTCAGTGGAGGTTAGGTGCCATAAGATTGCTTTTTTTAAGAGACCATCATGTCTTAATGGATTAGAGAGATGGAGGGGAGGAGATGGGGGCGGGTTGAAGTGACTGCTCTGAAATCTAAGATGAACAACTTTTACTCACAGTAAAATCTTTCATGTGTGATATAATTCTTTTACATCCTTCAAAATGTAGTATGTCTTTTTCTTTTTCCCATTTTAGAAATTACCCTTGGCCATTTCTGTAGCCATGCCTATTGTGACCCACATTTATTTGCTAGCTAAAGTGGCCTTTTTTTGATCATCCTAGCCAGACATTCTCCCCCAGCAAGAGGTGCAGTTGCCATGGCAAATTGGAAAACATCAGCTGCTCTCTCCCTCCCCTGAGATTCTTCATAACATGGTTACTGAAAATTAAATGAGAAGCAGAGACAGGGTTTGTTGTCAAGGGTGGCAGAGGCTGAAAACATAGTGTTTGAAATAGCCCCTAAATGTCAGCTCCTGTGCTAATTGTTATAGAGGCAGAGACATAACCTAGCCAAAAATTACAATAAGATATCAGTGCTTTAACAGAAGGGGGCACAAAGCCCCCCAGAAATGCACAAAAGAAGACATTTCCCACAGCAGCAGCGTTTCAGCTGGGTCTTTTCTTGTGGTCATGAATTGGAGGGTGATGAGTAGAAGGGAATGATATAGGAAGATATTGAAGATCAAATGGGTCATTTATGATCAATTCATTGGCTTGCCAATTACTCCTGGCTTACTTTGCACTGGGCCCTGGATGTGACCATGAAATGAAAGGAAAGGTTAACCTGAAACTGGGCAGACAAAGCAGACAGAGTGAGCTTTGAAGAAAGTATACAGCATCATTTCACTCTTTTGTCTGAAGACCTTCAAAGGTGGTTTCTTCTTGAAATCACAATAGATTCCAAATTCTGTACCATGATATAGAATACCCAACATGATTAGGCCCTGCCAATTTTCACAAACTCACCTTCCATTGCACGCATTATCCTCTGGTCACGCTGGTCTTTCTGGTGTACCTGCAGACCTTGTGCTTCCCCAGGGCCTTTCCATTTGCTGTTCCTTCTGCCTCAGCAATCTGAGTCCGAATATTCGAACAAGCCTTTCATTATCATCCTGCTATAGTAGGACCACTCCCCCAATCTACTGTTCAGAATGCTTTAGATTACATAACCCTATTTATTATATCATAGTTCTTATTACAACCCCCAAGTATTTATCTAGTTTGATTTATCTGCCTCCTCCAGCCATCCTTTAAGCTATATAGAAATAAGACTGTATCTCTCTCTCTCTCTCTCTCTCTCTCTCTCTCTCTCTCTCTCTCTCTCTTTTAGACATTGCTGTAATCTCAGTACATAAGCAAACTGTTGAATAAATAATTATGACCGTGAGAATTATTAAGCTGTACAGTACTCATGATCAGGAGAAATGAAATGAGTTTAAAGGTTTTTCCTGGGTGAGGATAGATGCATGGTAGGGAACTAAAAGGATAAGTTGAGAAAGCTGTAGATATTAATCCATGAGGAACTGCAGTATGAACAATGCTTGAACAAGTAGCTTGACACTGTAAATATGATTGCATACATCTTGAATGTGTGTGCAATCCTGGAAATTTATATCAAAGAATTTCAATTTTGATCTTTGTAATCCTGTAAATAAACTCGTTGGTAAGGAATGGTAGCTAGGATGCATCTTCTGGGAGATAACTTGGAAGGATAGCTACCAATTCTTCAACTACTGACCCTATCAAAGACTCTCAATTGTAGGATCAGTGTACTTAATGTAAGCATAGCCTGAAATATCAAGAGAAGAGAAAGTCAGTAAAAAGTATACTCTCTGGAAATGCCTCATATTTTGTTTGAAATTTTTTTTACCCTGCATATATATATATACACATTATTTACAACAATAATAAAAATATACATCAACTTGATGGAGAAGAGAGTAGCCATTAGAAAGAATATCCATGTAAAACACAGAGAAATATTTTTGGTAAAATGCTTAACTGAAAGCATGCAATAAAAAAATAATATCCATAGTATAAAATTTGGGGTCAAGCAGATTGGAATATGGCAATCCTGAATCAAGAACATTTAGTTACTAATGAACATTAAGACCCTGAATATAACTGTGGCAGTTGCTTAATCTGTGGTCAACGTAAGGAAGGGGTGTTGTCAAGCCTGTCAATCAGGTGGCAGCTTGATAGCCTCATCTGGAGGCACAACAAAGAGCACCAGCTCACTGGGGGTCAAACACACTGTCTCTGTGACCCAGTGCTGTGACAAGGCACATGGAGCTTTGCTGACGGTGCCAGAGCCCGGAGCTGGAGGAGCCATGTGGAAACCCACGCTACTGCTAAGATGTTTCCACCATCCCTGGATCCACAAGAATTTTCAACCACTGGTCTGTGAGGAATTTATAGACTGATATCAGACATATGGGCTAATATCAGACTTATGGATTTGAACTGGACTGGGCTTGGATGTTTCCTTAATATACAATTACTATTTGATATAAAGTTTTGTTTTACACAGGAGTGTAAAATTCTTGTAAATATTTTTTGAACACTAACAATAATGAAGCTCTCCTGTTGACTTCCACTTCACTAAGCAACTCATAGGGACCTGATGGCTTCATGATTGCTCCTTGGGTTTCTAAGCAAAGACCAGCAGTTCAGAACCACCAGCCATCTCTGCCAGTCTACTCCCTGATGAGCCTGTCTACTCCCGTAAAGTTACAGTCTTGGAAACTCACAGGGGTCGTTCAACTCTGTCCTATAAAGGGTGCTCTGAGTCAGAATTGACTCCATCTCAGTGAGCAATCAACCCTTACAGCATATGAACTTTGAATTTTTCCATCTAACAGACTCTCCACACATCCATTTTTTCTACAGACTGCAAAGGAAGAAGAACGTGCATTAGTCTATAGGGAAGAAGAGAAAGTTGAAAAAACTAAAACTTTCAGGAGAGTAGAAATTTCTGTGACTATTTTCAGCATTATTTTCAGTGTTATTTTTAAGAACACAATAAGCAATTTTTGTAAATCATCTATCCTCACTGTTGGCTATAAGCTAGCAAATCATGAGACATGGAAATCAAGCATTTAAAGAAAAAAAATGTTTTTGTCATCTTTTTCACTATTCTAATAAAAAAGGTGGTTACTTTTAGATTCTGGCCTTATGAGTTAGAGGAATGGTGGGACAGTTCCCTGGACAATTCAATTGATAGTCTTACTCTCGGAAGTTTTCTAAAATTTCCACCATTAGAGATTAGGCAATATCACATTTAACAAAATTTCATAAATCCAAAATCATCTAGACAGGAGAAAAAAGCATGTCTATCCTGGGCTGCTTCAGTGAAGATAATCTTTTGGATTGCTGTATTGTCCCAAGAAGACAAAGACACTCCACTATGAGGTCTGAGACACAGAGCAGATGAAGTTGATTGTGGCTTAGTGCTTTAATGAAAGGGGAAATGTAAGGAGTTGCCCTTGCATCCTGAAACTGCTTCTCTTTTTCCCACGGCCATGGCTGACAGAGAGCCCTGGGAGTGAATGAACTTGAGAAAAGGACAGTTATCTGAAAGTGATATTACAAAGCTAAGAGAATGCCATTGCTATGATGCTTTCAAGTAATGTTCTGGAATTATGATTATAGCTTTTACTGCATAGGAAGAAGAGAAGGTTAAACATGAACATCTGAGAAACTAAACCAAAATATAATATTTATACAAGTAAGTTAAAAAGTGGAAAAGTAAAATCATCAAATAAACATAGTACAAATTAGGATATAGTTAGCATTACCATTTTACTGTACATAAGTCTAAGCTATGCATACATATTTTAGACTGATTAGAAGTGTTAATAGCACTTTTTAAATTTAATAGGCACTGCTTTGTGTTGATGGACAGTTTTATGCTTTTTTTTAATTGACCTTAAATGTGGTTTAGACATTATTATCCCAAGGTCAGCTGTTCAAGTTCACCAGTCTCTCCTCAGAAGACAGGTGAGGCTGTTGGATCGTGTGAAGATTTACAATCTCAAAATCTCTTTAAAGCAGTTGTTCTCAACCTTCCTAATGCAGTGACCCTTTAATACAGCTCCTCATGTTGTGGTGACCCCCAACCATAAATTATTTTTGTTGCTTTCATAACCATAATATTGCTACTGTTATGAATCATAATGTGAATATCTGATATTCAAGGTGTATTTTCCTAGTTACCAATTGAACAGAACCACAGCTGAATATAAAAAGACTGATCCATTTCCAGATATCTTTTTTGCAGTAGCTGATGATTTTAAAGTACATGATCTTACATCTACCCAGTGATTATAATCCACGAAGTGCTGTTTTACCTCCAATACTGCTGCTTTCAACACAGGAGGTGCGTTTAACAGAATAGCTGCTTTCTATACAGCAGCTCCTTTACATAGTAACTGCCCTCCACACACATGTGACTGATCCACATAAGTACACATGGCGCCAGCTCTGTCACTTACACCGGTATTTGTATGGAGTGTATGTGTTGGGGTTGTCGCGATGATGTCATCATGCTGAGTACTAGTATGTGAATGTATCTGAATGTGTGTGGAATTGTCTGAAGATGGAGAGAGGAATTGTGCCTCGGTTCCTAAGGCCATTGGAAATATGTGTTTTCTGATGGTCTTAGACGACCATATGAAAGGGTTCTTCGACCCCCAGAGGGGTCGCAACCCACAGGTGGAGAACCACTGTGGGGTGCGGGGAAACTCTTTCAATTTGGAAGGCTTGTGTCATCCAAATGTGAACATCTGCATTTGTGAAAAGTATAAGATTCTGTTCTCTGTGGATCGTACTTTATAAGAAGGTCTTAACTGTTTGGCGGTACAGGGGGTTGTTTGTCCTTTAAATTAAGTTTATATATCCTTGAAGATCACTAGTCTTTTCTTCACTCAAATCAAAAGGAAAGAAAAAAAAACCCTCACTGCCATCAAGTCAATTCTGACTCATGGTGACCCCCACTCTGTGTTTGTGAGCCCATAACTGTTTATGAGAGTGGAAAGCTTCCTTTGTCCCCCGTGAAGCTACTATGACTTCAAACTGCCAATCTCAGAGTCAACAGACCAAAGAATAACCAACTATTCTACAGATTTATTTCATGTTGTCCCCAAGCCTGCAAAAATGGAATGAAAAGATAATGGAATTTTTCATGAGCATTTAGAAGCCACCTCAGATTTAAAGCAAAATTAAAACTCTTTGTTGTCTGTATGTACTTAATCGTGTTGTATAAAAAGCTTCATCATGCTGTTTCTATTCATCACATTAACCAGCTGTGAAGCACTGAACTTTATCTACATCAGACTAAGATTTCAGGATTAATACACGGAAAATTTACAGAGCTACCTAATTTGAGAAGTAGCATTTCATTACAGAGTTTTCAAGTTGCTGATAAAGCTAATCTAATTTTAAAATGTGTAAAGTGTTCTTGGAAAATCATGGACTCGTTTTCTACAGACTACTCATCTTTCCCTTGTAGGTATAAGCCTCGATTTGTGAATAAAATGGCAGACATACGAAGATTAACCCTGACCAGCCTTCCTGGTAGAACATTTAGGTTGTTGCAACCTTTACTACTAGTATTCATGGAGAGAATAATCTTTTAGGTGAGCAGCCATACAACCTTGTGACTATGAGCTTGAGTACTGTCTGAGCAACTGGATGGAACCCTGTTTTCTCTGCAAGCCTTTATCCAAATTGAGAGAAGACGGACAAACAGACAGTGACAAGAGCTCCAGAATCAAACCTCTTGCATTTTAATCTCAGGTCTTCAAAATGACTTCAGGCAAATTGAATTTCTCAAGCTTGTCATTGGTGGAAATAGGGGAAAAGAAATCATCCATATATGAGATTGCTGTTGACACTGATGAAGCCCTCTCTACTCTTGATATCACTATTAAGCACTTAATGTGATGATTGTTACTTATCTTCCTACAATTTTATAGTTATTTCTTAAGGAATAATTTGTAGGACTAGAATAGTGTGGAAGGTTATTAATTTCTTTAGGCATTTAGCATTTGTTTTTTAGTGGGAAATATATGACATTCCCACTAGTTGTGTCCAGAAGATAATAGAAACTTTTTTTTAGCACAGTGGCCAGGCCCTATTCTAGGCATTAGAGATGAAGGAATGACAAGCTTCCACATAGGCCCTACCTTCATGGAACTTATAGCCTGTCTGGGGGAAATAAACATTAAATGAAAATGATGAACCATCAATGATAGTCATCAATAAAGTTCACTATGCCTAAGAGACAGAGAAGAGACCATACCTAGGCAAGGTCAAGAGTCCCTGAGGAAATGGATCTTAAGTTGAGTAGTGGAAGCCAAAAAGGATGAGAAGAGGACTCCAGGCAGAGTAAGGAAATGTTAGGACAAGGGCCATAGGAAGAAGTAGACAGCAAGAGCAGAGAAACCTAGGAGGTCATTGATGCAAAGTATGAAGCAGGTAGACGTCAGATCCTGCCTGGGCTCTTCCCTGTTAAGGGCTGTGAATCTGATTCTAAGGATAAGGGAAAGTCATGAAGGCAGAGGTTTTCAATCTGATAAAGGACATAGCATCAGAGAAAAGCCCAAATCAACAAATTGCAAGGGCACACAGGATTTGATCTTCTTCTCAGTTTCTCCTACCTCAGCCATCATTTATCCACCTACTTCTCCCCTTACTTCTTATTTACTAACCTCTTTGTTATTCTCAAACTTGCAAGGCAAACTCCTAACTCTTGCTCCAAACCTTGGCTCACGTATCACCTCCCCTATGTGAATCCTATTTTCTTAAGCAACTTTTTTTGTTTTGTTGTTCTATACCATTTTTCCCCTCAATATTTTTATTGGCAAGTAATTTACTTATTACATAATTCAGTAGTTCAATCACTCAACCACATCAAGGAGAATTATGCTATCACCCCCACATCAATTAATTCCATCTTTCAGAATATTCCCCCTCCATGGCTAATTAGCCTACAAAATGAGCTATGCAATCACAATCCATTCTAGTGCTCCCTCCCCCCTCCCATCTTCACTAATCCCCACCCCGAAATCCCCTTACTTTCCCACCATCCACCCCCACCTCCCTGTATTCCATAAGCTCCCTGTATCAGTTATTCTCATCATGTATCCACTTCTCCTACATTTAAAAGCTGTGAGACTCAACAAAAAAACAAAATCTTTTTAAAAAATCTTGCTAAGGATAAAAACCTTAGAGTAGACAAAGATAAAAGTAATATGTATGAAAAGACAGACATCCAACAACATTAAATTTTTTAAAAGCCAGGAGCGATATTCTGCTGTGCAACTTGTAAAGGATACCTGTATCCAGAACATGTTCAGGTCCCATCTATAGGGTGACCAGGTATCAAGGCTTATTTAGCATAATCAAGATCACAGTGGTCTCTGCCTGATAATAAGGCTGCTCTAGACTTGTATGTCTACAGCGGATCTGCCAGTGGCTCAGTTTGACCAGATACTCTGCAAGTGAGTCTTGGACTTTCCATGTACCTCATAGCTCTCCACAAGTTGAGTGATCATAATTTTTGCTCTGATGCTTTTCTCTTCACCATATCCAAATTTTGTAGTTGTCATCTCTGGATCACACAAGCTGGTGTGCTTCTTTCTGTGGACTTGGTTGACTCCTCACTTAGATGGCTGTTTGTTTGAATACAAGTCTTTAAGACTACAGATTGTTTTCTGATTGATAGCCGGGCACCATCTGTTTTCTTCCCTTCAATTTTCTGTAGCACCTATAGAATGTGAGAATGTCCTAGGATCATGATTTAACCAACCTTTTGAAATGTATCTCTTGATGTTCTCTCATTTGCTACATCTTTGATTTTTATCTTCCTCCTTCCTATTTCTCATTAGTACTTATCTTCTAACTTAATGTCATCCCTGGATGGCACAAATGGTTAATAGCATGGCTGCAAACCAAGAGCTTGAAAGTCTCTCCAGGCTGGTGATCTACTGCCCTAAAATTCCACCATTGAAAAGCTTAGAGAACATATTTCTACTCTGAAACACACGGCGTCACTATTCAATGGCAACTTGTACTGGTTTAACATTAAGATGCTATCTGCAGATATTTGTGCATATATCTGTGGCAACTTGCACTGGTTTAACAAAAGATGTCAAATGCAGATATTTCCTGGGTATCTCTCCTCACGACAGTTCAAGTTCCAGGTGAGTAAAGCTCTTTCAGTCTTGCTCATTGATGTATCCCAGTGCCTGAATAGAACAGTGCCTGACCCGAATGAACATTCAAAAACTGTTGATGAATAGATGAAGAGGAGAAAGGCAAGACCCCAGGACCAAGAACAGAACTAGATTTTGTGAGACTTAGCACATAAAAATTGAGAGAGCTTGATTTAAGAAAATAAAAATATAGTATGCAAATTTTATAAAATCCTATCACCATGTGAACACATGTCTAGGGTATGTTAGGATATGTGAAGGCTTTCAAAGGACAAGTTCCATTAGTTATTGTTAACTACCTTTCAGTTGTCCCAACTCAGGACAACCTCATGCACAGGGAACAAAATGATGACTGGTCCCAACTTAATGGAGATGGAGCAGCTATCATCCACAGGGTATTCTTGGACTGATTTTCGGAAGTAGATTCGCCAGGCATTTCTTCCTAGTTTGTCTTAGTCTGGAAGCTCTGTTCAAATCTGTTCAGAAGCTCAGTGACACACCAGCCTCCTCTAATAGTGATCTAGTGGCTGTACATTAGGGGCTTGGGTCTGGCATCAAATCTTGGTCACTTGCAGGAAAGTGAGAATTCCACCACTGACTGGCACCCCCACCATCCCCACTGCCCTCCAGCTACATTGGATTAGATTGAAAGTAGTGCAGGGCAACATTAAGAATGCCTCGCTTTAATGGGTGATAACAAGGAACCAACAAAAGAGATAAGAGCCAGAATGGAAAGGGCAAGCCTCCAGTGTGGCATTGATACAGACAAGGCAAGACAAACAAGTTTCGTAAAGGAAGCATGTGGTTTAGCACTTATGGAGCCAGAGCTGGAGGACAGCGCTACTTGCTTCACGTTCTCACCCGGGCCCTGCCTTTTCCTCTCCTGGAGCACTCCCCTCCTTTCAAACCACAATCAGTTCTCCCCTGGTCTTAGTTTCAGTTCCTTCTGCCCTTTAAAAGAAAGTGTTATGAAAGTGGAAAGGAAATTGAAGTGTTAAAGACCCTGTACATGAGGTAAGTCCACTGGATGAATCAGAGGAATCAATTTTAATGGAAAAAGGTTTTGCAACAGAGGTCAAAGAAGGCCAGCGGAATTCACCATCTAAGCAGAGGGTAGCTCTCACACGTATGACACTTCACCTACAGATTATTCCGACTTTGCCCTGTGTTGCTGCCGTGAGAAGCTGTCACGCTGTTTTCTGAAGCACTGTGACTCCGTGTGCAATAGCATATGAAATACCTACTAGCCCTGTGCCATTCTGAAAAGTGGTGCTATGATTAAGCCCATCATAGCTATTGTATCAGTCTGGTTCATTGCGACGCTTCCTCTTTTTTGTTGTTGACTAAGCTATCTTTCCAAGTACAACGTCATTCTCCAGGAACTCGTCCCTCAAAGAGCATGCCCGTGTACGTGAGACGAGAGCTCACAATCCTCTCTTCTCGCGAGCTACCTCGCTGTGTTTCTTCTGGTAAAATGTGACTCTAATTCTGAGAATCCATGGTACGTGCAACATTCTTCACCAACCCCATCAGGCAAAGCCTTCACTCCTCCTTGTCCGTTGTCCAGCTTTCCTTGGGGAGAGAGAATACTGTGTCTTGGGTCTGATACCTCAGCATGTCCAAAGTAACATCTTTGCTTTTTAACACTTAAAATAGTTGTTTTGCAGTACCTATTCCCAGGATAATACACCATCTGATTTCTGGACTACGGCTTTCATTGGCGTTGATTGTAGATTCAAGTAAAATGAAATCCTTGACAATTCCCATTTTTCTCTACTTATTATAAATAATTGTGGTCCACTTGTGAGGATTTGTATTTTCTTTATCATGAGGTGTTATTCATTCTAAAAGCTGGACTCTTGAATCTTCATCAGTAAATGCCTCAGGTTCTTTTCACTTCCAACAGGTGAGATTGTGTCAGCTGCATATGATAGGATGCTCCAATCCTGATATCTCGTTCGTAGAGTCCACTTTCTTGGATTACTTTATCCGCATACAAAGTAAATTAAATAACTATGTTAAAAGGACACAACCCTGACACATGCTTTTCTTGATTTAAACTACACAATACCCTCTAGCTCTGTTCAAACAATTACCTTTTGTTCTATTTACATGTTCCTCATTAACACAAATAAGTGCTGTGGAATTCCCATTGGTAAGAAAGCTTTCCATAATATACTATCATCCCTGTAATTAGTGCCTGTGCATATTCAATCACACACAGGTAATTATTTTTCTGGTATTCGCTACTGCAGGTCAGATCCATCAGTTCCAATTTCTCTTCTGAATCAGACTTGGATTTGTAACAGCTCCCTGTGGAAATATTGCTGCAACCATTCTTGGATGATCTTCAGCAAAAGTTTGTGTGATATCATTAATATTGTTCGATAAGTTCTCCGTTCTTTAGAATGAGCAAAAACATTCATTGCTATTTTCTGACCTTTAGTTTTCCCTCTGCTTGAAGACCTCTGACTATCAACACTGTTCACAGAATCATTGTAGCCAATAGCATGGGGGGCCATTTCTGAGTTCCTCTGGCTTCCTTCTTGTCACAAGTCACATGCCTTCACCCCCATTCAACTGCACCTTCTTCTTCTTCTCCCTTGGCACTCTACTTTCATGCTGGACTGGATAATCTGCTGCAAGAGTCACCCAGAACTCACAGAAAATACCCACAATTAAGAACTAAATGGGCTTATTAGGGTACTTCAGTTACCACAAGTCAGAACCAATAAAGAGTAAGGGTAGTTATTTGTCGACAGCACCAACATCTCTCAGCCAGTAGTAACCAAGTCTCTCTGGTCGTCAGCCTCTCAGTCATGTGGTACCTTCACCTTTGCCCCTGTGAATAAGGAAGCCCACCCAGAGCCTTTAAACACCCATTGTCTCAGGCAAGAAGAGGGGAAGGTACTCTTACAGCTTCAGGATGGCTCCTCTGAGTCTCCCTGCCACAGTCTCAAGTGTCTGTTTTCAGCCTCTACCATCTTAGACAGAAATCTCATGTGCTCTTTCAGGGTTCTGGGATTTCTCTGTGTGTCTGAGTTAGCTCTTACATAAAAAGCAGTGGATCGTAAGAGGTATGGGTTTTGTTTTTATTTTTTCATTTGATTTGCTATTACTTTTTAAAAATGTTATGTGTAATTGCATAGCTTTCTGACTCATGCTTATGCCTTCAACACTACCACAACAATTTCCTGCTCCTCAATAAGGAAAACACGTTTGGTCCTGTCCTGGACATATTCAGCACATATGGAACCACCTTAGACCCTGCTGACATGTCTTTTTTTTTTTTTTTTTTGGACAACTTCATGAGCATGGACTCCTCGAAGTCAGCCTGAGTTTATGCTATATGAAGGTTTTAGTGTTTTACCAACCGTCATTGTATAAAGGTAAATAATGCTATTGCCAGAGACTGAGGGTAGTCTAGTTTTGTTACAGGCTATATTGTAGGAGAGCCTACTACGCCAGTCAGAAACTGAACCATTTGTATTGCCTCTCTACACAATGACCCTGGAAGAAAAAGACGTGGAGGTGTAGTTTTAGCAGAGGGGATGAAAGAGCTAATCTGCTGTTAGTCAAATATTGAAAATGTAAAAGAGTTTGAGATGTGGTCTGTTGAGATTTTGTTTACCAAGAGGGACTCAGTGATAATTGCCAACCTCCCTTGCCATAGAAATAAATAGATAAATAAATATACTAATAAATACATTTAAATCATTTACAGCCTAATCCTCAAGGATGTTGCAATCCAGGAAAGGGGATGGAGGGCCATTTAGATAAGCATGGAGCCTAAAATGTTAAGGAATACTGGGCTGACAGCCCCTAGTATAATGAAGATATCAATTGGCAGTCTAATAATCCTTTGGAGAAGTGTAGTCTGTTTCCAACAAAGTTGCTCCCTTCATCCCATTGTTGGAAGGTTCTATGATGACTATAAAACATGTTAATTGAATCCTAGGCATGCTACAAAATGTGTTAATTATTTATACCCAACCTGCCAGAGTTTGGGGTATATAATTTGATTTTCACTGGGTCTTTGAAACAATTTTGAAGTAGAAATCCCACAGTTTGCTTCTGTCAGCATTTGCAGGAATAAACTTAAAATTTCTTAGATCAATCTGGTCTCTGTCTTGATCTAAATCATGGCTTACACCTTCTTCTAAGGTCTGGATTTAGCTGACCTTAATCTCCTCAGTATTATAGCAAAGAATTCTCTCCAAAATGGGATTTTAGTCAAAGGCATATAGTCCAGAGTTACAAAACATCACATAAGGAATTGTGGCTAGAACGGCTGTATTAATTGACAGGTGTCACAAAAGCTCAGACTTTTAAAAGAAACAGTCTCAATGGTATAAAATCGAGAACAAATTTGGTGTTGGGGCTCAGATTCTATACATAATGTCAAGAATACTAAATCTTTAAATGAATTTAGACTTGAGGGAAAAAATCATCAGAGACAAAAGGAAGCTTATTATTCTTAGTGTTACATTATAATGTGATAAAGGATGGGATTATAATGGGTGTGGAATTATGTAAAGTTTGTTTGTCTTTCTTCTTTCCTACCAAGAAAAAAGTCTTCAGTAAAAATCTCTGATTCTTGAAAAGATAAAGCAAGAGCATTTAAAAGGAACTGAAATCCATTTGATCATGAGCAATGAAAAGGCCATTTGATTCAAAGAGAATAGAAAAGACACAAAAGAAATTAATATATACATGCATCCCAACTTAAGAAAATTGATATTGAGCATTGATATTGTGAATTCCCAGCCAGTTGCTATTGGGTTATTACAAGTCCTGACGCCCTGTAATCTTTCAGATATAAACCACCAAAACTCTCTGTTGAGGTGCTTCTGGGTGATGGGCTGAGAATTCTTGGGGTTAACAGGTGAGAACCACTCAAGAGCTTATGTATATATCTCCCTAGTAGAATGTTCTAGTGGGTTCATTACCATAGAATGGAGTGGCTGGCTTCCAGCTGAAGTTGACTGATGGGGAAACTAATTCACCTCTCATGCCACCTCTCCTAGAAATGTCAGAAAAGTAAGCTTATTAAAAGAAATCTAAAGTTTTAAGAAATTCAAATGATGACTATTAATAATAGTCAATGATAAGGGTGAAGAATTTAAGGGATATGTTGATGCTGAAACTTACTAGAGCTGTAATAACCCCAAGTTCACTCCAGTGGAAAAGTATCTTCCAAAATGAAAGTTTTCCCAGAAAAATTCTGCAAAAGCCTATCAATCATAATTAGTAAGAACTGGTGGACAGAAATGAGCCCTGGGCTGGGGGCGGGTAACTCAGAAAGGTAGAGCTAGCTAATCCTGGGACCTAGCTAGGGCTGACCAGATGTGAGCTCCAGCATGTCCACACCACACCAAACCCATTGTCCTGGAGTCCGACTGGCTCAGAGTCAGGACTCGGTAAAATGGCCCAGCAAGCTTTCCAAGGTTATCATCTTTACAAAAACTACTGCTACATCTTTCAGCCACACATCCACTGGTGTGTTGAAGTGGCTCACTTTTCCAGTAGCAGTAAAATGCTTACCCATTGTTCCACCAGGGCTCCAGTCTGCCTTTCCCCGAGTGAAACCCTACAGGGCAAAGGAGAATTGCCCCTGTGGCTTCCCAAGACTAACTCTTTCTAGGACCAGAAGGTCTCTTCTTTTCCCATAGAGTGGCTAGTGACTTCAAATGACTGGCCTTATCATTAGTAACCCAATGTATAAGCCTGTCTATAGTGAATGTTTTTACATGGGAGATTCCTTAAAGGGACATTGGGTCAAAGAGTCAGGACTTTGCCACAAGTAAAGCCTTTCTTTGTCACAAGAGAATGAAAGCTGAGTCATTCTTAAAAGAAAAGAGACTCACATTTGTGAGGAACGCTCATTCTCCCTCTGCCACACACCAATTGAGCCAGAACTTATTTAATACAAACTTAGTAGCCAAGCAAACAACAGTTCTCACTCTTTCCCACTACCAAACCTGTTCGAGAAAGGCTATGGTTGGCCAATATAAACAAACAACAAAAAAAAGCATAAGGCTAAGAAGATGGAAAGTGAAGTACCCAACCCCTGAGCTAACTCAAAATAGCACAAAATGTAAGCTTTTTAGAAAAGTAAATTTAATATCTTCAGAGATATTCCAGAGAGCTATGAATCTACAAGAAATGAATTACAGATAGCCATTAATCATTTAGGAAGATGTTTAGGAGCTTTCCTTTAAAATAAGAAGGAAGAAGGGGAAAGGGGAAGTTGAGATCATATGACCTCATGGAGTGTAAGTCATGCCAGTAACCTCATTTCCTTTCTTGAGCGGTCATCAGACTGGTAGATGGGGCAATGCCAGCAACATGATGTGTCTGGATTCTAGCAAGCCATTTCACAAATCGCACCACAATATCCATAAACATAGAAACACTAACCTACCAGTGATGAATATTAGAGTGTCAAGCTTACATAAATTTGCATAATCTATTATAGACAATTCCAGTGTAATGGATTTCCCCTATTGGTTGTAAACATCTTTAGAAGAGAGACCATTTTCTGTACTGTATTCAGTAGATCTACACTGCCTACCACAATTCTTAGAAAATGATAGATTATCGATAAGTATATATTAAATGTTTTGATAGTATCCATAAAATTTTCTTCAGTGGCTAATTTCTCAGAAATGGGAAGCTTATTCCTTTTTCGTAGTCTGTTCTTATTCTGGTGGCTCTGCCAAAACTTGCTTTGGGGGGTCCTTGATGGTACTGGAAAGATTAGGGACATAGCATCCAGCATAACAGCCACCACAGCCGCCACAGGGCACAAACGGGCAGAGGAATGGAGACAGAAGAGCATCGTGCTTGCTAAAGCAGAAGGGTAGTGAAAAAGAGGAAGCCTCTGGACAAGAAGCAGTGACACCGTGGCTGAAACAATGGGCTCCCACATAAGTTGTGAGAAGGGAACAGCATGAGCAGTGTTTCATGCTCTTGTATGCAGGATCGCTGTGAGTTGGAACCAGATTGACAGAACCTAATAGCAACAACCATGTGTACTGAGTGATCATTAAACTTAATAGTGATTAATATAAAGTCTGTCCGAAAACAAATGCACAAAATAAAAGGGAGTAGCTAGCCTGTCAGTACAATTGGAACAAGAGAAGTTTACAAAGCCCATCACTTCCTCTTCAACAATTAAGGCATACTCTGCTTCGTATCATTGATTGCAATCTCCACAATGTAACATCACTGCCCCCCCCCGCCGTTTTCTCGCTGTACTTCCTGTTTTCTTTTTTCAATTTAGAGGGTCCTTCATTACCTTTGTAATCAAACCCGTATAGAGAGATCTTACATATTTAATACCGTGTGCTGCCCTTGCACATATGGGAAAAATTAAGTTTAACGCTTGTACACAAATATGACTGTTAATTTCTGTACAATGCAAACTCAAGAGAGTTTGGTACAAATGGTAGACTTTTTAAAAGTTGGCAGCAAAGCTAAAGTTTCCAAAAATTTAAATGTATTTCCTGTTTGCATACCTCCTTCTTTTCTAACCTGTGCTGTCTTCTGATTTTTGCTCTTGGGCAAATTCTGCTCACTTGACCTTGAATGGTTCACTCTTTTAAGGAGTGTCCACCTCCCTAGTGTCTTATAGACCTGATAAATGTTTGGCTGAAAATTGAGCCACAGGATTCAGATCCAGACTGAACAGTAACTAAGAGGCAGATTCTTGGGAGATCTATCAGTCTCTATCTGACCAGTAAGCTTGATATGTTTAAGATTTTGAGTTTCATGATCCCTTTCCCCTCACATTCTAACCAGGATCTTCTAATACTATCCGTTTCAGAGTGGTCAGCAGTATTAGGCATGTACTATCCAGTTCTTTTCATCTTAGAGTCTTGGCGGCCAAGGTTCCTCTGTTCTGCTGGGATTTTGGACTGAACGTTTCCATGGAATTTTGGACTGAATATTTCCATGGATATTTCATTTTCATCACTCTTCTCCTAAAAGGGAGAGATCAACAGTTTCGCATTAGATGGCCGCTCATGAGCTTTTAAGATTCCAGTTGTTATTCTACGGAAATACAATGTAGAATATTCTTTGTGAACTATATTATGCTAATTGAATCTAGGAGCCAACGATTGATTCTCTCAAAGTGTTTGGGCATGGTTAAGGAATTTTCATAACTTTCACCCCTGTGGTGGTCCGACGGTTTTATGCCAACTTGAAGATGTATATGAGTATACAGTGGAATCCAGCCCGTCAATCGAGTCACAGCTTGAGAATGCTCCTTGGGGTTCTTATAAGGAAGGCCCTGGGAACCTTCTCCTCTTTTTCCCCCTTTGGCTGCCTGCTTGCTGGGACTTTGCTCCTGACCTTGAGAGCTGCTGGAACCCGGCCACACTTTCACCATCCTTGGATCCACATGACGCTGCCCCCACCAGCCTGGGTGATCTTCCTGCATTCTGCTTCATTGCATGTGACTTTGTGAGTCTGAGTTTATGGACTTGAGTTGGAAAGGACTGGCATGTTTTCTTAATATATAGTTACTTGTTGACATAAGACCCTTTCTTTTACATAAATCAAGAGTGACTGGATTTGTTTTTCTAGTCAACCTGGCCTACCACAACCCCTGTACGCTCTACTCTTTTGTTATTAATAGATGCCACCAAGTTGTTTTCAACTCATAGTGACCCTATGCCCAACAGAATGAGACAATGCACCAGCCCCTCACTTATCATTATGTTTGAGCCCAATGCTGCAGCCTCTGTGACAGGCCATCTCACATAGGGCCTTCCTCTTTATCACTGCCCCTCTACTTTCCCAAGTATGAAGCGCTCCTCCAGGAACTATTTTCTTCGGACAACATGTTCAAAGTACCTGAGATGAAGTCTCACCATCCTTGCCTCTACAGACCATTCCGACCGTACTCCTCCCAAAACCAATCTGCTTGCTCTTTTGGTAGTTTATGGTACTTTCAATATTCTTCACCAGCACCAGAATTCAAGCACGTAAATTCTTCTTCAGTCTTCCTTAGTCCATGTCCCACTTTCACATGCAGATGAGGCTTTTGAAAATACCACAGCCTGGGCCAGGCACACTAGAGTCCTCCAAGGAATGCCCTGGCTTTTCAATGCTCCAAGCAGATCTCGTACAGTACATTTACCCTGCAACCCATCGTCTGATCTCTTCACTGCTGCTTCCCTGAGCATTGACTGTAGAGCCACGTAAATAAAAATCCTTGACAACTTCAGTCTTTCCCCCTTTATTGTGATGTTCCTTATTAGTCCAATTATGAGGATTTTTGCCCTTCTTTACATTGAGTTGTAATCCATACAGAAGACTGAAATCCTTGATCTCATCAGGAGTTTCAATTCCTCCCCACTTTCCACACACAAGATCGTGTCATCTGCCCATCTCAGGTTGTTAACAAGCCTTCCTCCAAACCCAATGTCACACTCTTGTTCAGATATCTCAAGATACGTTTTGAGATGTCTTTTTCGACTATGAATGCAACACCATTCATCTTGGTTGCATCATTCTCAGCATAGTACCCCATATGATTAAAAAAATGGACAATATCATCAGTAGCACCTAGGATACTGATCTGTGTGCATTCCATTTCATTTTTGATGAGTTCTAATCTTCTGAGATTTACACTTTGTACATCCAGATCCTGATTGTTAATAGTTTTCATTTCGACTCATGCCTCACCAGCAAATAAAGGTCCTGGGAGGCTCTACTCCCAAAAGACTAACTCCACTTGTGCCATTATGGTTGACTTTAGAGTCCCCAGAAAAGGTGAGCCAAGGTGTCAGTCACCTTCAGATTTCTAGAATAAGACTGCTCTTGGCACCGGTGGTTATGCACTGAGATGCTCTCTGCAAGGTCAGTAGTTCAAAACCAACCCTCAGAGGGAGAAAGATGGGGTTTTCTCTTCCTGTAAAAAGCTGTAGTCTCAGACACTCACAAGGGCAGTTCTGCTCTGTCCTATGGGGTCACTGTGAGTCGGCATTGACTCTATGGTGGTGCGTTTGTTTTGTGCTTGTCAATGTTAATCAAGGTGGATGATGATACACAGAGTCCTGAAGAAAGGACCTGTTTACCGAGCTCCTCCCTGATATCTACACAAAGTAGAACACCAAGCAACTTGCCTAGTTTTCAGTCATGCTCACTCTCAACCCATTTGAAAAATAACTCCTGTGAATTTTTATGAAAAGTTAAATGAAATTGCAGATGTGAGGGCTTGTATTAAAAAAGCAAACGTGTAAATTATCATTGTAAACTTTGAAGATAGTCGTCCTTTTTGTGCCTTTGGCCATAAAAAGGCGATCGTTATTTTAATTTTAAATACTAATTTTCCTCCATTAACTATAAGACCAGCTAAAACCATAACTTTCTTCCCACACTATTGAAAGCAGGGATGTTTGAGTTTTATTTATACTGTTTGAAGTTATCTGCACACTAGTATTCACACCAGCATTATTTATAATAGATGTAAGGTGGAAACATTCCCATGTCCATCAGCAGATAAATGGATAAACAAATGGGGTACACATATACATACAATAGAATATTATTCAGACACAAAGTGACATTACGATCTGATACATGCTTCAACATGGATTAACCTTGAAAACATTATAATAAATGAAACAACCCAGGTGCCAAAAGTGATACCGCTAGCATTACACAGCTACAATATGCAAATGCTTGGAAACAAAAGTAGAGCATAGGTTACCAGGAGCCCAGGGGAAGGGAAGATGGGGAGCGGTTGCTTAGCGGGCACCGAGTCTCTATGAAAAGTGATGAAAATCTTTTGGAAATGGATAGTGGTGATGGTTGCACAGCACAATGAATGCAATTCATGCCAGTGCATTTAAGATGGATGAAAAGAGAATCTAAGATTTATATAGATACAGAAAGAAAGAAAGAAAGACAAATTTTTGTTTCTTTTTATGAGATTCTTAGTATTATTAGAGTCTCTCAATGCTGGCAAAATCAGAGATGTAAATATTTTGACAGTTACAGTAACCAGACTATCATCCTTCACACAGGAGTCACTGTCTATGAGGGTGAGGAAGCTGGAATTCATCTGGTCTCCACTGAGTGATAAACCCTTAAGTGTGTTCTGGCTCACCTGCCCCATATCCTGTGCCTCATAATATTTTAATGTACTTACTTTGGTATTCATCTGACAAGCTTTACATAATTTTCCAGAGTGAAACATCTGCTTTACCAATGAAGTGAGGTTGTGACCAAACCTTAAGGACAGAGTTTAAAAGGGTAAGAGAACTGGCTCATCTTGAAGGGAAGAAAAGAGAAAAGAAATAGAGGAACAGAAGGAGAGAGGGAAGGAGAGAGACAGTGTGTCTAATTGAGGTGAGTATGATGACAATGAAAGCTGTCAGCAAGAGAATTTATATTAAAAAGGGGTGATTGTTAAGTTTGCAAGTGTGTTAAATGAGATGAGTTAAGTTTGTAAAAGTGAGTCTGAACAAAAATTATTGAGCTATTTTAGTCATGTGCAAAAGAATTTAGACTTTGCAAACCAACAAGTTGAAGTAGAATAACCATTGACTGTTATTAATGAGAAGCCCAAATATACCTTGATCTTCAAATAGAAAAGAACTAGTTGGAAAAGCCTAGTAATGCATAACATGTAAATTAGATACCCCAGAGGCGACCCATACGTGATTCACAAGAGACCGTATTTAATTACTCAGTTTTGTTATGGGCCAGAGAATGATTAAAACTTACTAACTGGGTCGGCCACTCATACTTCGGCTTGTTGCACTTAATATCTTTCCATTGCTGGGATGCTAGGAGTTGTGTCACTGGTGTGTCAGATAACAGAAGGATCATTCATGATGAACATGTTTCAGGAGACTAAGAGCGACTAGGAAGAAGGACCTGGCAATGTCAAATGAACAAACAAGAAAGAAAGAAAATCCTGGAAGCACCTTGAGACTAGCACCAGAATATTGCGTGACATGATGAGTGAGAGAAGATGAGTTCTTTAGGTTGGAAGGCATTTAAAACAGGCCTGGGGACGAGCTGCCCCCATGTTAGAGTAGACCTTAATGCTGGGGATGGGATAGATATTTGGGGACCTTCCTATGATTATGTGACATGGTTCAAAGGAAAAGAAACATCTATAGACAGTCATTGACAAACAGAATTTAGAATACACTTAGCATGAATCTGGGAAATCTAAAGTAACATAAAATGAAATGTAAGGCATAAGACCACTATGCTAGGCATTGGTAAATGGAAATGGACTGAACAGGGCCGTTTTGAAATGAGAAGATCACATGGTGTGCTACGTGGGAAGAGATGAATGTTTTATGGAATCAGTCAAGTCTAAAAGAATAAATCAAGATTTATCCTGAAGTGAGAGAGTAACATCCATGCATCTTCCATGTAGATATAAGAAAGTCCAGTTAGTATGACTGCTATCCAAATGTATGAACCAACTACTAAGATGAAACTGTTTGCCAACGTCTGTACTCTGAAATCAGTCAAACATGCAATAAATATTCACTGAGATACTGGTGCTTGGAATGTTACATTTAGAAACAGGAAGGGTCAATAGTTGGAAATTATGGCCTTTCTGATAGAAAAGGCACCAGTGATCCCATGAGATGGCTGCACAGAAAGAATTACTTCATTGCAAAAAATTTCTCAATAACACAAATGGCTACCACACTGTATAGAATACAAAGGAATCACATATACCACGTCTGGGAAAGAGATGACAAACAGTCTCAGTCCATCTGTCAGAACACGACGAGGGCCCAACGATGGAGTAGCCCAACAGTTGTTCATGTGCACGTTCTGGATCATGTTTTAAGCTGAAGACAACTGAGACAGGTCCACAGGAGCCACGACGCAATCTGGGCGCATTCCACCCGGACTCATAGACTATTGCAGCATGAGATTTGCAGCACTGACTATTTTTTTAAAAATCACTTTACTGGGAGCTCTTATGGCTCTTATTATATTCCATACATCAAGTAGAGTGCTTATAACATTCCAGACATCAAATGACTATTAATGACCAAATATCAGATATGTTCTTGAATGACATCAAGAATACCACACACTAAGAAAGAAAATGCCATTTAAAAGACAGGAAAGAAAGCAAAGGGCACAGGTGTGCCAGATGAGATTCTGACTACGCTTCCAGAGTTCAGTCAAATTTCAAAACAGCTGCATAGATATCACCACAAGTAGTTCGAGAGCAGCCATGTCCTTCCCTCCTGTAGCCATTATTTGCTCTCCATTTCCCTCCAGCCCCCATGCCAGCTGTATCCTGCTAAGCCATCACACCAACTATTCTCTGTATGTCCACCCAACAAATTATCAAACAATAGCATTAATATCACATGCAAGTAAAATTATGCTGAAGACAATTTTAAAGCAGCTGCAGCAGAACATTCACAGTGAGTTGCCAGAAGTTCAAAGCCGATTCAGAAAAGGACTTGTCACCAGGGATAAGTTTGCTAATGGCAGATGAAACTTGATTGAAAACAGACAATGCCATAAAGATGTTTGTTTGTATTTTATTGATGATACAAAGGTGTGTAGATCATAACAAACTATGAATAATATTGTGAGGAATGGGAATTCCAGGACATTTCATTGTGTTCATGCAAGAACCTGTACATGGACTAAGAGACCATTGTTTGAACAGAACAAGGGAGTGCTGCCTAGTTTAAAACCAGGAGACATGAGCTCTGGATTACACCCGCTCCCCAGACTTATTCAATCTGTATGCTGAGCAAAGAATCAAAGAAGCTCAAGTGTATGAAAAAGAACTGGAGGAAGGCCCATTAACAGTCCATGATGTACAATGACACAACCTTGCTTGATGGAAGCTAATGCTGTAGCCTTCAGTTTAGGGTACAGCTCAATGAAGAGAAATGAAAAATGTCCATAATTGGACCCATACGCAATATAATGATAACTAGAGGAAATATTGAAATTGCCAAGGATTTCATTTTACTTGGATCCAAATCAATGCTCAGGGAAGCAGCAATCAAGAAAATCAAACAACATAACGCAAGGGACAAATATGTGCCAGAAGACCTCTTTAAAATAATGAAGACCAATGATATTGCATTGATGATTACGGTGAGCCTGACCCAAGTCAAGGTATTTTCCATTGTCGTATATATGTCATATATACATATGTGTATATACATATATATAAAGTTGGACAATGACTATGGAAGGCTGGTGCCTTGGAATGATGACATTGGCAAAGAACATTCAAAGTTCCTTGGACTACCTGAAGAACAACCCCATCTCTCTTGGAAGACACACGACCAGAAAACTCTTTAGTCATTCTAAAGAATGACTTCCTTAGAAGTCAGGATGGCACTATTTCATCACCCCTATTTTGGATATTATCATGAGGAACAAATACTTGGAGAAAGACACCAGGCTTCATAAAGCAGGGGGTCAACAAGATGGGCGGAGGCAGGGGTTGCAATAATAGGTTCAAACGTAATGGCAGCTGCGGGTGGGGGGGGGGTGGCACAGGACCAGGGCGTGGCTACACACTGGGTGTCTGCAAGTCACAACTGCCCCGACTGCAACTCACAGCAATAATCACACACAACATTGTTAGCTGGGGTCAATTCCCTCTTCAAGCATCTTTTTTAAATGAATAAAAAACCTCACTCATATTCCTGCAATATGTCTGGCTTATAAATATATTACCGTATAAAATTAAGTA
This sequence comes from Nesogale talazaci, assembly GCA_004026705.1. NCBI lineage: Eukaryota > Metazoa > Chordata > Mammalia > Afrosoricida > Tenrecidae > Nesogale > Nesogale talazaci. Next base: position 50,472 of record PVJH01006552.1, on the reverse strand, counting down.
AACAGAAAGCAATTGAATCAATAATTAAATTGAATTGCAAAATCTAAACCTCTATCACAATTCTTGCACCTCTGTTGTCACCAGAGGGCGCACACCGCTTAATTTGTATTCTAGCAGAACCCAGCACACCGGCTCTCAGGGCAGTTGGCAGCCCATTGCCAGAGGCTTAGAGGGGTTTCCAACAAACCATTGTTTTTCCCAGAAAACGAAAGCGACTATTTAAAAGCAGTAGCTCACATGCTTTTCACGGAAGTTAGGGCAAGCATGAATGCCTTCCTCTCTGGCGCCACTGTCAAAATAACAAATACACTTCTTTGAGTGAGACTCCAAAGCGGCTCAGGCTCTTTGCGGTGGTCCAAAGTGAAGAAGATTCATTCTCCTACGTGACACAGATGAGCCACAGCTGGGCCTCTCTGTTAGTGCGTCTCCTTGAAGCAGATAGCAGGATATCCACAAGTACAGGAACTGGATTTCAACTGTGGTTTTAATTTTTAAACAATTTTCCCACTAGTTTGATTGAGATTTAATTCACACATCATACACTTCCATAGTCAGAACTATTTCAAAGCAGTTGTGTATACAAGTAATTTGAGAACATCCATATCCCCCTGTGTCATTATTTGCTCCCCATTTCCCTCCAGCCCTGGCCCCAGCTTTCTCTTGATAAGCCATTACACCATTTATGTTCTGGACGTCCAGCCATCCTGTGCTTCATAGACTGGAAAACTCACCAAAGCAAACAAACAAAGAAACAAAAGCCAAAAGAGCAAGTAAAAAAAAAAGAAAGTAAAGACCAACAACAATTTAAAAATAAGCCACAGGTGAGGAAAGCCTCGGACAAGAAAAAAGCAGGAAAGATGTAAAAGTAGGAACGCCAAGGGAACCTAACTGGAAAGTCAAGCTAAGTGGCAGGCAACAGCGAGGTCTGGCATTTACACTTCTGCTTGGGGTTGGGGGGGGGGGGGGTTGTTGAATGGGGAGGATCAACTTCACATTGGGAAGAGACAATCAACAACAATTTTATAGAACCCACAAGGAGAGAAAGCCTGGCACTAGTTCCTGACGAGACAATTGTGGCCTAGTTCCTATTCAGTCCTTGGTGACCTAGGCTATGTGCTATGGTGACCTTAGACTTTGTCCTTTCAGGAACATGGCATCCCTCATGGACCTCACCAGAGGACTCCATGTGGAAATCCCACTGAACGAATTGAACTTTACCTCAAATTTACCTGTAGCCCTTGGACTCAAGACTGAACCTCTCTGAGGTGAGAAGAAACAGTTGACTACCACCACAAAGGTGGTTTCTGGACTTGGCAGGGTCCCTTGCTTTATAGGTGTCCAATGAATGGTGGCCAAGAACCACTATATATTTGTTATTTTAACGCCCTCCTTGTTTTACCATGATGTGTATTAATCTGATAGGCAAGGTTCTGTCTTTGTGAATGAATGCTATAGGGAAATTTCCCCGACCACCCATCCCCATGGTCATTGTAAACAGAGCTCAGTCGTTTAAGAGTTCAGTCTGAACAAATCAACAATTTATGGACTGCCGTTCATTTTCTCAACAGAATGTTAAGTTCTATGTCACGGGATAAAGTAATGATACGATCAAATGAATGACCTTATAGCCCAGGAGATGATGGATAATGTTCTTTGTCATAAAATTTGAATGACGTCTCCACCATTCACCAGTGACATGTACAATCCATAGACAAGGGAATGAATTTGGGCCTCCAGTCCAAGAACATTTACTTCTTATGATTTGTCCCCATTCAGTGCTTGCCCTCACAAAAAGATCACCGCAGACACAGGTCCTACATCAAAGTGTGGTGATAAACCCAGACAGGGCCTGCCTGCCTAATAGTGCTGGAGGTCTTACAGGCTGCATTCAAACACACACACACACACACACACACACTCCTAAGTGAGATCAACAAATTCCACATGAAAGAAGCACACCAACTGCATGATCCAAGGATGATAAATAGCAAAACCATTTTCTATCCTCCCCAAGACCTTCCAGTTTTTTGTTTGTTTGTTTGTTTGTTTGTTTTTGTGGGCATCACTGCCTCTGGTGATCGTGGGTGCTACCCAGCCGCCGCTGGATTTGAACCGCCAAGCCCGCAGGCTACAGTTCCACACTCAACCACTTGTGCCACCAGGGCTCAGCCGACCTTCCAGTTTTTAACCCAACACATGAACCATTTTATTACCAGGGTGCCTGTTAAAGCACTGTAAGTAGGGATATTATTAGTTTTTCCTTACTAATCTGTCATCAAGGATTTCACCTTTTTCTCATCAAAGATTCTACTTCTAAGTAAGGTTGATATGTTTGTCTCCCAGCCCATAGCACCTTCCTGCTGATTCAAAGCCTCTTTGCAAATTGCTCAGCCTCTGTGACAGGGACTGAGCACAGCCATAGGAGACCCTCTGAAAAATTCTTCTCTGACACACGTGGGCTCACCATGCATCAGAATCCATTCAAAGGCAGCTGAATTTGTTTCTTTAGGACAACACCCAGACTCGGTCAATCAAGAGAAGTAAGCTATTCTTCAAAAGTAAAGAATGTGTGTTTCATTAAGAGTGAGAGAAACTTTCCTAGGTATCCACTTGTTGACACTAGGAGAAGTCATTAGCCAATGTTATGACTGAAAATAAGTCACACATAGTTTATACTATTGGGTATTTCAAATGCCTTTCAACCCGAGGGACTCATCTTCTGGCCCTATATCAGACAAGATGCCTCTGTTGTTTCTGGGTTTTTTAGTGGCTAATCACTCAGAAGCAGAATGCCTCTTGATTCTAACTTAAAGTCTGTTGCCCTTGGGGGACCTTGCTGGGATTGAAAATACCAGCAGCAGAGCTCCAGCCTCACACGAACACACAGGACATCACCATATCACAAAAAGTGGTGAAATAAAAGGATGTGTTGCTGAATTCTCACCCTGTACCAAGTTGTACATACAGCTCTTTCCATTTTACATATCTGTGTCTGATCCTTACAAGAGCACAAAGGACACGATATAGCTCCATTTTAAAGACAAGTAACAAGGAATCCAGAGAGATTATAGCTTGTTTACATTCTGAGTCACTATCTAAAAGGTTTTCATGACTCTAATGCTCTAGTGATTTGGCTCTGCTGATTCACTGGTTAATAGTCATAACCCTAATTTTCAGAGATTGAATTATCAAGTATACAAAATATTACGTTCTTCCAGTAGTCTGTGTTTTTTGACAGCAGCCTGTCTTCTTATTTTCAAACCTCCACTATCTAACACTCTTTGGACATGTTGACGGAGTAATGGGTCCTTGAAAAAGAACAACGTGCCCTGGGAAGTAGAGGGTGAATGACACAGAGGAAGCCTCTGAAGGAGAGGTCTTGGCACTGTGGTGACTGCAAGGATGGCACAAGAATGGGCACAACTTCTTTCTGTTGTCCTTGGGGCTTACTGTACCAGAACCAACCAGAAGCCACCCAAGCACTAACTTGCAAAGTGCTGGATACAGATAGATATATAGCATACACACAGATGTTTAATAAAACATTACTTTGTTGGATAATAGAAACAGCTGATAGTTCAGGAACAACATGCTTTGAAATTCTTTGATTTCAATGGAAATCCTGCAAACAGAAACAAAAATGAAACCCAGCAACCTTTTTTTTTTTCCTTGCCCAAGTAGCTGTCAAACTACAGTTTCACAATGGCAAACAAGGCTTTCCTTGTCTCCGACAAGCTGAACTAAAAGTAACTTTCCCACAGTAGGGAAGGGATCATGAAGTCACCCAGTTCCACCCCGGAATGGAATGCCACTTGGTGCTTTTTCAAAGAGCTGATGATGGCAGCAGTCTTGCTCTCCGGGACACGGACATCTGAGGTTTGCCAATACTAGCTGCCGTGCTTCCAGTCCATTAACTTAGGCTTTGCTGAGGCAAATCCCACAACCAGACTGGCTCCAGTTAGATGGACCCAGGCTTGTTAATCTTTCTTATTTAGGGGTGGGGACAATCATGAGCTGAAAGGAGAGCCATAAAACCCTGAAGCCAAAATCAATGACCATTTCCCATACCATGGAAAGACTGAGCCACTTTGCCAAACACAATATTCTACTTCCCCACCTCTAAAATAGTTTCCATTGGGAAAGATTCAACATGGGTAGAGCATGGGTTTAGGTGGCTTATCTAATTTTTGACACTTCAAATGGCCTGAAGTGGTGTTTATTCAGCTATGGCTTACTCAAGACTACTCTTTTCAAGAGGTTACGCCACCAGGCATTGCTGAGAAAGCTCTGTGTTCCCATCAAAGATGAAAACAAGCCTAACATGGAAAGAAGTGGCCTCGTGGCACTAATTATTGAAAAGAAAACTGCACGATATAATCAAACAATATATTTTATGTTTAGAAGTGGACTGGTGTGCCGTTATGTGCTGTGGCATTAGTTCCCACTCACAGGGACCCTGGGGACAATAGAGTCAAACATGGCTCCATCCTGGGCCATGGACACAATTGTTGCTCTAAATCTATGGTGTCAGTTCATCTTGTTGAGGGACTTCTTGGCTTTGTCCTTCACCAGAAACTGGTCCCTTCTGGTCATACATCCAAAAACATCAGTCTTTCTCCTTGCTAGCTTCTGAGGAGTATTCTGGCTGTGTGTCTTTCAGGACATTTTTGACTGTTCGTCTGATGGTTCATAGTGTATTCAATATTCTTCACCAACTCTCTCGACCAAAGATATCAACTCTCCTGGAGTCATCCTTATTGGTCGCTCAGCTTTCCCATGCATAGAGAGATTGAAAACAACATGGATTGAGCCAATCCTAATCCTTAATATCAGTGATAGATGTTAATCCAGCACTTTAGTCCTTAAATTAATGATAGATTTGTTTTTACCACTGGTGAGGGGTCTTTTGTAGCAGAGCCGACTGCTGCTCCCACAGGTGTTACTTGTAGAGCCAAGTAAACTGGAATCTCCTTGACAACATCAACGTTTTCTACATTTGTCATGATGTTGCTTCCTGGTCCCGTTGTGAGAGCTTTTGTTTGCTTTATGTTGAGATTTATTTCACACTGAAGTTGCTAATCTTTAATCTTCATCAGTAAGTGCTTCAAGTCTTAGTAGATTTCAGAAAATAAGGTGGTGTCTTTTGCATGACATGGGCTTTTTTTTTTTTTCATTTTCTTTTTTTTTTCCCAATGATTTTATTGGGGCTCTTACAGCTCTTATAATATTCAATACATCATTTGTATCAAGCATATTTGTACACATGTTGCATATTCATTTCCAAATATTTTTCACTTGAACCCTTGGTATAAGCTCCTCTTTCCCCCTCCCCGCCTTTTTTAATGAATCATTTTATTGGGGGTTCATACAATTCCCATCACAATCCATACATACATCAATTGTATGCAGGCGACATTTGCACACTTGTTGTCATCACTCTCAAAACACCCTCCCTCCACTTAGGCCCCCAGTACCAACTCCCCATATTCCCCTTCCCTACCTCCTCCTCCCCGATGAACCCTTAATAATTTACGAATTGTTATTACTTTTTCATATCATACACTGTCCAATGTGTCCCTTCACTCACTTCCCTGTCGTCCATGCCCCAGAGAGAAGGTTATATGTAGATCCCTGAAATTGGTTCCCCCTTTCTATTCCACCATCTCTCCACACTCCCAGTATCACCACTTCCAACACTAGTCCTGAGTGAACATCTATTCTAAATTCCCTGTGTTTCTGATTCCAGTGTACATCCACTGCTCTAGCTGGATTTTTTCTAGTAGAATTGGGATCATGATAGTGCGTGGGAGGAAGCATTTGATAGCTACAGGAAAGTTACATATTTCATTGTTACTACAATGTACCTTAACTGGCTCATCTCCTCCCTGCAACCCCTCTGTAAGAGATGGCATGACACAGGTTTTTAATGAGTCTTCTTCCAATCTTGATGGTGCACTCTTTTTTTAATGTAGTCTAGCTTCTTGGATATTTGTAACATCAGACAGACTCATAGAAAATTTGCACTGAAAGTTCAGGGTTCCTATATACTTTCTCCCTTCCATAAACATGTATATGATGTTGGACATCATGTAAAGAAGACTGAAGGAGAATCGATGTGTTTGGATTATGATGCTCAAAAGTACCATGTTGAAAGTTGACAATATCACTCACGGCTGAAAAAAAAAAAGGTCTCTCTTGGAAGGAGGACAGTCAGAATACTACTTAGAAGCAAGGCTGGTAAGACTTCATCTCATGTGCTTTGTACATGTTATCAGAAGAGGCCAGACCCTGGAAAAGGACATCTTACTCAGTGGGGGGTTGGGGGCAGCAAAAACTAGGGAGGTCCTTGACACGAGGGCTGCATGAGTGGACTCAAACATGACAATGGTGAAGATGGTGCAGCTCTGGTCAGTGTTCTGTTCTGCTGTGACTCAGAACCAACTCCACAGCACCTAATGACAACAGCAACAATCTAATAGAAAGACTGGTTGAAAATTCCACTTGAAATAGTGTCCTAACATATCTGAAGTAGGTAGTGCTAGTTTTTGCAAAATATAAATTAAAGGTATAAACAGGAAAGGCAACAATGTTGAGATACACTATTAGAATTGACCCTTTGAAAATGCCATGGGAAAGCACAGGGCATGATTTATTTGGGGTAGGTCTGTATTGTTTTTGTATTCACAGGAAAAGACAGGTGATGCTTTTAGAGCAACATGCCCTGCTATTTCTAGATCAACAAGAAGACTGGAACATAGCAGCTGAGTCAATGAGTTTGCAATGGAGCTTTCATACCGAAATATTAGATTCTAAGTTTCTGAAAGAATGACATTTTCTTGTGAGTTTAAAATCTTGGAAAGGAAAAGGCATTTTAAATATTTAGACTAGTATTTTCTTATCCATGGATTTTTATATCATTGAAATGTCTGAATTGTGGGATAATAATGGAAAATCTAAAGAGTTAAAGCCATTTTATATGATACGGGGGTGTGGTTTTCTTTGAGTAATTATGAAGCACTAATCAATACTCAATCAAGAATGAAAGTAGTATAGACTTGACACCAAAAAAAAGCAGTATATACCTGATGCCAAAAAACAAAACAAACCCACTGTTAATGACGCTCTTCTAAGGAAAGTTTTAAAGCCCAATATACTGAAGGGGAAACAGGAAAAGCAAATTCCAAACCACTTGAACCCAAATAATGATGACACTTGGACATGTATTCTTCTTTTTCTGATCTTTTCACAAGCAGAATGGTTTGAGGTTATATGATATGTAAATACACTAATGCATATATAAACTCAAATATGCTTATAGCCCCTAGATCATGGTGGATATCAATGATACACATGCATAAAGGTATGTTTAAAAATGGATTCCAGCTAATGCATGTATGGGTTTATCCTAAAGAAAATGTGTTTAAACTCATCTCTGCCATAAGTAGGTCATTGCACACAAGTTCTCTCAGGAGGATCCTTTTCTTAGAGTCATTGGCTTGGTGGGTTATATGTTGGCCTTCTAATCTGAAAGTTAGCAGTTTAAAAGCACCAGCCGCCATGCTGAAGAAAGGAGCAGTACTTTCTACTCCTGTAAAGATTTCCAGCCTCATCAACCCACTGGGGCAGTCCTAGTCTTACCTATAGGTTTCCTATGGGTCATAATTGAGTCTATGGCAGTGAGTGTGTCTTGTTTTGTAATCACATGAGGATGTCTTAAAGAAAGGAAGGAAGGAAGGAACGAAGGAAGGAACGAAGGAAGAAAAAGAAAGACTCTGGTTTTCAAAGGATTTCTGCTGGGCCAGTAGAATTCAAGAAAAAGAGGATTGCTCAGAAGGTAATAGCGCCTGTTGACTTAGTAGGAAGCATTTTTAGGACAATTGAAAACTGAGGGAAAGGCCAGAATATTGTCCTTCACAAAAATGCCCATGCTCATTTTCCAAGGAGAGTAAGTGCTCTCCTAGGAGAATTCTATTACTAAGCCTTGTCCCATCACTCTGCAGGCCTGATCTTGTCTCTTCTGGCTTCTCTGATATCTGCAAAGTCAAGGAACATTTCAAAGGGACACTCCCATCACCCTCTAATCCTGATTTTGTCTCTTCTGATGTCTCTGAGATCTGCAAAGTCAAGGAACATTTCAAAAGGACACTCTCTTATTCTTTTGAGAATACCCAAATTTTGCTTTAAACATGGTGTAATTCAAAGAGCACTGAATTCCTTCAAGAAGATTTCGAGGGAGGGAGAAAATATTGCCTTCAAAGGTATCTACTTTTTTTTAGATATCAGTAATGTGATATGTTGTTTCTAGAGAAAATATATTTTGCAACTAAAAATGCCTGTAGTATTATTGTAGACCTACATTCTGTTTGGACACTAAATGTTTCCGATTAATTTTGTGTATCCTCATTAGATAATAAAATCTGCATGAGGAAATTTATTATTCTTTACTTTGTTTTGCATAAATATTGTTACATTTTACTGCAAAAATATCAGTCTTTTTAATTATAGGATGCTCCCAGAACTTGATGTTGCTATTATCTAATAAATGTTTTTTTAAATGTATCATTTTTGTTGTTGTTGTTTTTTGGGCATCACTGCTCTCTGGTGGTGGGAGTAGGAGGCCCAGCCCCACTGCTGGAATTGAACCTCCATCCCAGTGGGCCTGCAGTCCCGCGCACAACCACTATGCCACCGGGGCTCAGCCCTAAATGTATAATTTTTAAAGCCTAGAAAACATAGACATTGTCAAGGTTTTGAATATTTTGTAATTTATTTTGCAGCAGAAAATGTATATTCCATATTATTTAGTCAACTTATTGCATTACTCATTTTTCAGATTTCAGTCTATTCTCTGTTGAGTTAGTGAAATAGAATACTATATAAAACAAAATCTATTACTGAAAGCCCCAGCAGTAAAAAGAACTATGCTTATCATTTAAAAATATCAAAATCCTTAAATAGAACTGTACTAACACATGCCAGATTTTTCTTTGGAATTAAACTTGTTTTGTGCAAAATGAAATCATATGCTAAAAACTTGCAATTGTTTTTAGAGCAACTTAAATTTGGGGGGGGGGCAATTGACTGATGAAATAATGAAAGGAATACTACTCTGAGAAATTGAATCATTTGGGCTATCCCCCAAATTCTCCTTTTTAAAGTCCAATACCGACAGCCTCTACCCCAAAGAGTTTCAATGGAATGTTTACATTAAAAGTAGTAATAAATTCAAGTATATCATTTAGATAAAGTGAATCCATTCTACAGGAATTTTCTAAAACAAAAACAACAAGCCTTCCCCATTGTTGTAAATGCCCTGTTGGTACAATCAGATAAAATTTCAATTCTTCAATGCACTTTCTAACAGCTCATATGAACTGAAATGAAGGTAGGTGTTAAAATTAAGTGGTTTACCAATCACCTTAGGACTAATATAAAAATTGCAAAATACATATGGAAAGCAGAATATTAGGCCAGACAAAAAGAGGGAAAGCACCTCCCATTCTACCTCGTCCTGTGCTTATTCACTCATTGCAAGAGTTCTGAAAAAGCAAAATTCTGTGTAACAAAGTAATAAATACATCTCCTGCTGGTGACAGGAAAAGATAAACCATAGAGATTTATTTTTACTTGTTTCTTTCTTTTGACCTCAGAAAAATCCGGGAAAGCCAAGAGTCAGTCAGTGATCAAAGCCATAACCTCGGCTTTGATAACATCAAAGTTCATAACATAACATAACATAGCATCCAAAGTTCATCTCTTTGCCCAATCAAATGTGGAAGCACAGACCCCTGAGAAAGGCTGTGGTGACCAGAGAAAATCAAGCCAAGGACTACAAACAGAAATAAAAGGAAGTGCTGATCAAATGTTATCCTTACAAGAACTTCCCACAACTGCCAGAGCACGATGCTTAATTTGTGGTACACACATTCAAAGGCTGCATATCATCTCCCATTCACAATAGCTCCCTGATGGTGAAGCAAGTATTTCCCTTCCTTTAGTTTTAGAGATAAGAAAATAGGGGAGTTGAGATGTGGAGTGATTTAACGAAGCCTCCAAATGCGTGGAAATAGACTCCAATTTCTCAGCGGATAGCGGTGGAAAGTGCAGACTGTGGTCCAGCCTATGAAGGATGGAATCCTGAGTCTACCTTTTCAAGATTATATCATCGTAGATTTTAAGTTTGAGAAATTAAATGTGTCAATATATGTAAAGCATTGGAAGAAAATCAGGCATTTGCTTTTATTCATGCTCATGTACTTAATAGCATGTTTAATAATAATAATAATTTTATTGGGGGCTCTCAAAAATGTTATTATAATCCGTCATTCCATTGAATTAAGCACACTTGTACATCTGGTGTCATCAGCATTTCTAAAACATTTTCTTTCTACTTCAGCCCTTGGTATCAGCTCCTGTTTTTTCCCCCTTCCTCCTCCTCCCTCCCACCCTCATGAACCCTTGATCAATTTCATATTATTGTTGTTATTTCATGTCCAACAGTGTTCAATGTCTCCCATCACCCACATTTCTGTTATTCATCCCTTCTAGGGGTGGGCTATATATCCAACCTTGTAAGGGTTCCCCCTTTCTCCCTGCACCATTCCCCTACCCTCAGGATATCCCTTTTTTTGGGGGGGGGGGTCATCACTGCCCTCTGGTGGGAGTGGGAGGCCCAGCCTTGCTCCTGGAGAGCTGCTGCTGGATTTGAACCACCAAGCCAGTGGGCCGCAGTCCTGCACTCAACCATTATGCCACCAAGGCTCAGCCCTCAGGATATCCCTAATCCCACTACTGCTCCTAAAGGTTTTATCTGTCCTGAATTCCACGTGTAGAGAGTTCTTCTCTGTAGCAATATGTGTACTCTGGTCTAGCCGAATTTGTAAGGGAGCACTGGGTCATGGTAGTGAGGGTGGGGAGGAAGCATTCAGGAACTAGAGGAATAATGTGTGTTTCATTGGTGCTACACTTCACGCTGGTTGAACTGTGTCTTCTTTGTAATCCTTCTGTGAGAAGATGTCCAGTTATCTACCGATGGGCTTTCAGTCTCTGTTAGATCAGTTTGCTGTGGTCGTTTTGGGCCTGACCCTCCCCCACCTCCTTGAACCAGACATCTGACTGATACAGCTCTCCCTGACCTTGTAGCCCTCCCTAACCTTGCAGTCCGCTCTGCTTTCCATCAGGACCTGGACATATCTTCAACCTCCAATCCCCAATTCCTTCACCTTAAATGGGCAACAAAGTCCTGCCCAAGTACCTTAGGACTATAAAAGAGCAGCCATTTTGCCTCCTGGTGCAACTCCAGTGGTCCCCAACCCCTCGGACTGTGCCCAAACTAGTACCCTCCCCCCCCAATAAAGCTTGTTTATAATTCGGCTCTCACTCATTTTCTGCGGTGCTCCATTACCTTACAGTCTCCACTCCAAGCTCCTCGTTCGCATCAATATAGTTGTTTGTTTTGATTCTTTTGACACCTGATAGCCAATCCTATTGACACCTCATAATTACACATGCTGGTGTGCGTCTTCCAAGGTGGGCTTATTTGATTCCTTGCTAGAGGGCTACTTATTTAACTTCAAGCCTTTAAGACCCTAGACATTATATCTTTTGATAGCTGGACACCATCCACTTTCTTCACCGCATTTGCTTATGCACCCATTTTGTCTTCAGTGACTGTCAGGAAGGTGAATATCAAAGCATGCCAGGTTATTAGAACGAAGAGTTTAGGGAAGCCTTGAGTAAAGGCCCAAAGTCTGTCTGTTATCTTAATACTTAACATATAAATATATGTGCATTGGCCTCTATCCCTTTCATTATAAAATAATATAAGTGCATATACACATGCTTATAGCTATATGTCTATAAATAGTTTTTCTTTCTTTCTTCTTTTCTTCCTTTATTTATTTATTTATTTATTTTGGGTGCCAAGCCCGCAGGCAGCAGTCCACATTCAACCACTTATGCCACCAGGGCTCGGCCCATGTCTATAAATAGTTTTTCCTCCCTACTTCTTTCCACTATTTCCTTTCACCTTCCTCCTGTCCCACTATACTATGCTCACCTTCCACTTGACTCTCAGTAAAGAGGAATTTGTTGGTTCCCATTGCCCCCTTCCTGCCCTGTCCCTTCCCATGTCCCCCAAGACTACCGGTTCTATTGTTTTCTCCTCTGGATTGTCCTGCCTATCTTTTACAGCTAGGCATGGGGAAAAAGAAAAACAACAGCAAAAACCCTAAACTGATAGATAGTTCCAATTCCATCCCATGACCCTTAAGAGAGTTTTCCAAGCAGGTCTGCTGAGGTGCTAAGCCGTGTCCCCAAGTCAGAAGTCTATTTTCAGGCTTGCTCTGGGACTTGGTTGCATTGCTCCCCTTGCTGCCTTGTTGCACTCCCTTTGAGTTTCACCCTGCTGGGTGTGGGGCCGACCAGGCACACTTGCCGTGTGTCTCCAAGGCTGTTCCCCATAACGCTATATGTCACTTTGTAGTAGTGTTTTCTGGTGGGGCCAGCCCTATAAGTCCTCTCTGTGCATTGGCTCCTCAGAGCAGGGAGGTAGTCCCCGGGACTTGGACCATGATGAGGTTCTCTCTCTCTCTCTCTCTCTCTCTCTCTCTCTCTCTCTCTCTCTCTCTCTGTTAACACCCCTGTGGTCTGGACAGACCTGCCATTCTCCTTGAGCTAAATTTTCAGTGCTGTCCTCTGCATTCCATTCCTCTAGGGAGGCACCTAATAGCACTTTCACATCTCCTGATTGTAAGTGGAATGAAAAGGCAGTATCTTTTCTTTTAGTTGATACTGCTTATAGTTGATACTGCATATCTAATCTTCTTTTAATATGACAGTCACTTTGTAAACAAGGAAATAATGTGGGGTTGGGCAGAAGCAGGTGTATTTCGAAGGCATGAAAGGTAGAGGATAATAAGGTTATCACTCAACGATGATAGATAATTTATCAGAGGTCCAAAAGCCACCAGCTCTCAGAATATATATAGACAGCCTGCTTGTTCTATGATCTAGGCAGTCCCCATAAACTGTTATCAACTCACCCTTGCTCAACTAGTTCTTACAGTCCCCTCTTCTGAGTGGGTAAAACTCAAGAAGTGGGTCCTCCTCTGTTTCATTCATGTCCACTAACTGATTTGCAGCAATGAAACTCTCAACCACTAGCCAAACTGTAGGTGGTTTGAACCTGTGCCGGCCTTGGGAGGCGCACTTGATCCTCTGCTTCCTGGCGTTCACGACCCTGACACCCTCTTGGAGGTCAGCTCTCCTCGGCACACGTGGGGTCCCCTATGTGGGTCAGACTCAAGCAGCAACTCGTCACAACAATTAGAAATTTTAAAATCGTGGAGATGATGTAGAGTGTGTTGTTGCTGCTGTTAGGTGCCATGTAGAGAAACAGAAAAATTTCGAAATTGTCAAGAATTTTATTTCGCTTCACTCCACAATCAGTAGCCAAGTCGCAGCCGCAGTCAGGAAAACAAATGGCAGAGGTCTTGATCAAATCTGCTACAGCAGTTAAAAATCTGCTAAAGGATTACAAAGCAAAGCTATGGGGAAGATTAAATGGATTAATATGTATGGGTGTTTACAATTGTTTTTAAACTGTCATCCTGTCATTTTTTTAGTAGGATTGCTGCTGTTGAGCTACAAGCCACCCATCTAGCTAAGTTTTTTTTGTTTTGGTTTGGTTTGGTTTGGTTTGGTTTTTTCTGCATCACTGCCCTGGTGGGAGTAGGAAACCCAGCCTTGCTCCTGGAGAGCTGTTGCTGGATTTGAACCGTCAACCCTGTGGGTCACAGTGCTGCACACAACCACAGCGCCACCAGAGCTCAGCTTATCATCTATCTAAGGTTTAGATATCTCCCTGGTCTACTCTGGAAGCTCTTGCTACCCTTTGAGCCTTCCTCTCCCACTTTGGCAGGCACAGGCTTCACGGAGTACCTCGCCAATTTCCTCTTGAGCACCTCCTTCCTTGGTCCTTCTGCCAAGTGAACTTTCCTCCTGGGCCAGTGGGCTGGAGAGGGGATCCCTGTTGGAGGCCTGCCAGTCCAGCCAGGACGTGAGCTCTTGCAAATCTGGGTTGCCTGGCCACTGCCATTCTGCCTGAGAGGACTATTGTAGATTCTCTGTGCAAATTATTACTTATCAGATATATATTCACTGTGTAAGAGTACACTCGACTAGTTACTCCTGCTATTACTGGTGAAATAAAGATTGTGCAATAGTTTGTGAACATGTTACCAACCTTTGATCAGGTATTTCCACAGTTCTTTTCATGTAAGAGAAGGAAAGCAAAGCACTGTTATTTGGGGGGGGCTGTTGCTATGAGCTAAACTCAATCAAACAGATGATAGCATTACAATATGAGGCTGGATTCTTCTTAGTCTGCTTAACAAGCAACAGTGTAACTAATGAGGAAAAAGAGGGTGAAGAATTTAGTTCAGATGTAGGCTAGCATTTGCTAAGTATATGGTCTTGACCAAATTATCTCACTTCTCACATTCTGTTTAGTCAGTTTTCAATTATGGATAAAAATAAGAGATTGTCTTACACCAAAGAGTTATTGTGAAGATTAAATGAGATCACGCATGTCAAAGTTCTGTGCGCATGTAATAGAATCAGCAATAGCAGCAACATCAGAAGCATACTGATAGAGATCATGAAAGGAGTAATAACTACCTTCAAAGGGAAGTTTTTTGCTTCTGGAAGTAGTTGGGTTTTTTTTAATCAAAATAGTTTCACTGTCATATAATTCACATATCATATTATTCAATAGTTCGATAATATTAAAAGGAGTTACACAATCCTCTTCATAATCCATTTTAGAACATTGTCTTCTTTCTTCCCCCCCCAAAAAAAACAATAATTTTATTAGGACATAATCCAGTCATCATACCATTCAATGGTTCAGACATATCAAGAAGTGTTGTACACTATCTATCAAAATCATTTTCAAAACATTTTCTTCCTTTTTGTACTCTGTTCCCCACTTCCCCCTGCCCCTGCTGCTCCTCCCAGAAACCTTTATTGTAGTTAAAGTCTCTACAAATTCACCCAACCGGGGGTGGGGGGGGTGGGGGAGGGGGGGGCTGCGAATACTGAACAGCATAGGAATACGCATAACAAAAAGTCAAGCACAGGAAGGCAGAGCCTGAGCAAGCAGCCTGCCATGTTGTGGGCGTAATCTCTTTCTCGGATGGAGCGCCCACGGAGACGTGTTTGCTTCTAGTTCCAAGATTGCATCTTCCTAGAGTTTAACTAACTGTATAGCATAAGTTAGAATGAATAAAACTGGAAAAGAATAAATTCCTTACTATACCCAAAGGCATGGACAAGAATTCAGAGGAAAAACAGGATGTTCCAGATACTTATGGTTTAATGATTCCTTTTAAGTTTTTTTTTTTAAAATAACTTTATTGGGGGCTCTTACAGCTCTTATAACATTCAATACATCATGATTTTTTTTGGTTTTTTAAAATAATTTTATTGGGGGTCCTTACAGCGCTTATAACATTCAACACATCATGATTTTTTTTTAATTTTAAAAGAACTTACAGCAAAAGAACCTCTGAATATGTGTATAATAACCATGTCTCTTGAAAAAGGTTAAATTTCTGCTTTATTAGTAATAACTAGGGCAGTGATACAAAAAAAAAACTGGTCCTTAAAAGGGCTTCAAATAATGTGTGGAAATGTTTCAGAAAAATAAGGAATAAAATTTAAAGTTAACATGAAATACAATAAAGTAATAAGTAAACAATAAAATAAAAATTAATTTTATTTTTCAAGAATTTTTGAATCCCACTTGTATTTCTGTATTATAGCAAGAGCTATAAGAATTTTATCACCCAGCAAAGCTGCTATTAATATTTATATATATGCTCTGTTACCATCTATATATATGTCCAAATAAAAATGTACGTACACATATTGACATTTTTAAAATTAGCTAGATTAAAACAATTAGTTAGATTTATAGGAATGGAACAACGAAAATTAAACCAATGAAAATATCAATGAAAAAATGTAACCCAAAACCCTAAGAAGGGTACAGAAATGAAGACATAATTTGCTGTATAAACCCTCACCAAAACTGCAATGAAATATAATGATACCAAAAAAGAATGAGCTATTTAAATTCTTTTTAAAATGAAGTAAAATTTTGCTCTCATTAAAGTCTTGCTAACCTAAACATTCAAAGCTGGTAACTTCCACTCTGAATAGTTTTGTGGAATTTTTATTCTCCATGCTGGGTTTTAATGGCTGTCTCTGCTTTTCCAGATGATATCACAATCAGGTTGGCCACTTCTTCAAGAAGAAAGTTCACTGTAAGGTAAGTGATTCAATACCAGAAAAGCAAGTTCTTTATCTGGAACAAAACAATCTTGAACTCAGTTAATGAGCTTAAGATGCGATGCATTCTTGCTTACACAGGGCATCTTAAGAATAACTAATCTGATCTGAAAATGTAGATTCAGAAACACACCAGAAATATATATATATATATATATATATATATATAAAGTTAAGAATCGATTTTTCTTTTAATTTCAGCATCAGAATTATGTGCAAATAAGGCAATGTTTCATGGCTTGTTAAGCAAGGTCACAAACTAAACATTTCAACTGGAAACTGAAGAATGTGTCTGGTAATGGTAGTATTGCCGTTCCCAAGCAGGGCAGTCCAGGGCAGGGCAGGAAAAGCAAAGGAAGGGAAGGGAGAGTAGGGCAGACTCACAACCCACCTTCCTCAAAGTCCTCATGACGTCCCCTTCACTCAACAAAAATCAGCAGAGTTTTTTTCTGGTAGGATGGGGCTCAGTTTATAGTAACAACTTCTAGTCAATTGAAATATCCCCTATGTTACATAATCAGGGTCAAACATTCATAATCAGAAAGTAGAAAGTCAGACATATGAATGTAGTAAAATGGGAAATCTTAAAAAATGAACTGGAATGAACAAAGATCAATATCCTAGCTACTCCTAAACCAATCTAAGCCATCAAGTCCCTACCAACTCATAGCGACGGTATGGGACAAGGTAGAACTTCTCTTGTGAGTTTCTGAAACTGCCTCTTTATGCCAAATAGAAGCCACACTTTTCTCCCAAGGAGCAGCTGGTGTTTTCTACCTGCTGACCTTGTAGTTAGCAGCCCAACATGGACACATTACACCACCAGGGCTATCCTAGCCACTTGTGGGCTAAAATGGATGATAATGGCCATTTTGAATCAGGCAATTAAATGGTTTACTATGTTAGAAATGACAGATTCTAGAGGAATGACATAACATTCATTGTCAAAAAAGAACATGCCAAGATCTACGATGAAGAACAATACAATCTGGGATAAGATATCTATATGCTTACAAGGAAGATCAGTGAGTACAGTTATTATGCATAATATTCGCTCAGGTGTTCTTTGATCTAGAACAGATCACTCTATTAGCATAGATTCGCACCAGTGGCCATCTACAATAAAGAAACTGAAGAGACCAACTTTTGGGGGTTTGAATGGAGTCTGGAATGAAAAAGTTGGAAACAGGGCTGAGCCCCGGTGGCGTAAGTGGTTGAGTGCGGAACTGTAGCCCACGGGCTTGGCGGTTCAAATCCAGTGGTGGCTCTCAGGAGCCGCACTGGGTAGCACCCTTGACCACCAGAGGCAGTGATGCCCACAAAAAACAAAACAAAACAAAAAAGTTGGAAACAAAGAGGAAGGATTAGTGGAGTCTTCAAGCTTGAATTCTGAGCAGTAGATCTATGAGATGGCATCGACTCGATGTGAACAACACAGTTTATTGTGAGACCCATAGTCTATTTCGGACTCTCCACATAGATCCAGCCTTCAATGACTTCTTTTGTAAAGTAGATTGCTAGCACTCCCCGAGCCAGACCAGGAAGGTGAAGCCTAAACCTTAGGAACGTTCCAGGACATGACTTTCATGAAATTTGAGGTACTGGGGTTGTATGGTCTCAAGTCCTACTTGGACTCCGTTGGTCAGAGGACCTAAACCAATCTTGTAAGTGTTTCTATCAGAGATAACGTATGGATCCCATTTGTGGTCCTTTTCCTGCTTCTGTAATCCCAACAGTCATATGTTTTTTACAGTTTTGCTGGGCTCAATCTCCCATTTTTAAGTAGACTAGATTTGTGTAAATCCTCAGGCACCATTATGGCTACATGCTGATCCCCCTCACCTGGATGTCTTCATCTTGGTTTTGTCCTGTTAAGAATGAATAAATATGCCTTCAGAAACGGTGCTCGAATTTGAGGTCTATTTTCTGTCCTCGAGGAGCCTGAGTGGTGGTATGAGTATGTGTTGGGTGGCTCTAAACAAGATCACCAGTTTGAAACCACGAGTTGTTTTGCTAACAAAGGCAGGGATTTCTTCTATCCCCACAGACTTACAGTGTTGGATGCTCACAGGGACAATTTTACACTGCTCAATGGGGTCGCTATGACTTGACAGTGACTCAGTGACAATGAGATTGGCTTAGCTGTATATTCTTCCCTAGAAGAATGTCTTCTAGGATTCCGAATCACATTGTAGCATCCTTTCTGACTACAACTTTTCCAGGAATATAATAGATCAGTATTATATACATTAAATTATAGAGTCGCAAAGAAGACCTTTTATGTTAATATCATAAGTCTGCTAGTTGTGCAATCATGTGCCAGCTACATAACACTCGAGCAACACAAATGGAGTGACTCAAAACAAGAGAAATCTTCCCCTCATAGTTCTGGGAGCCAGTACTCAGAATGCAAAGTCTGCACGGAAGAAGCACTCCAGCCTGTGTGACCATGAGGTGTCAAAGGGATCAGGTATCAGACATCAAAGAACTAAAAATTATATCATTATAAATGAGGGGGAGGACAGATTGGGGACCCAAGGTCCATCTGCAGGGGAAGTGACATCGCCTTACAAAAGGGTCATGGGGAGGAGACAAGTCAGTCCATGTACAGTGTAGCAACAATTAAATATGCAAATTTCCTCTAGTTCTGAAATGCTTCTTCCCTCCACTATAATGATCTGAATTATACCTTACAAATTTGGTCAGACCAGAGGATGCACACTGGTACAGATAGGAACAAAAAACATGGGGAATCCAGGGCAGATGATCCCTTTAGGACCGGTGGGGAGAGTGGTGATACCAGGAGGCTGGAGGGAAGATGGAGTAGAAAGAGAGAACTGATTATAAGGATCTACATATAACCTCTTCCCTGAGGTATGAAATAGGGAAGTGGGCAAAAGGAAACATTGGACAGCATTCAATATGACAAAATAATAGTAATTTATAAATTGTCAAGGGTTCATGAGGGAGGAGGGAGTAAGGAGGGAACTGAAAAAGGAGGAGCCAATACGAAGGGCTTAAGAAAAAAGAAAATGTTTTGAGAATGATGATGGCATCAAAGGTACAAATGGACTTTGCATACAATAGATGTATTATGGATTGTGCTAAGAGTTGCATGAGCCCCCAATAAAATGACTTTTAAAAAAAAAATTTAAAGGTACAATGGTTCCTAGGGGACATGGGAGAGGGGAAGGCAGGGGAAAGTAAGGGCATGTGTCAACAAGGGAACAACAATTGATCTAAAATTGATGGTTAGCAGGGCAGAGGATGCCTCGTGGGACTTGATCAAGGGGCAGGGGCCGT
This sequence comes from Nesogale talazaci, assembly GCA_004026705.1. Classification (NCBI taxonomy): domain Eukaryota; kingdom Metazoa; phylum Chordata; class Mammalia; order Afrosoricida; family Tenrecidae; genus Nesogale; species Nesogale talazaci. The sequence goes on along the minus strand of PVJH01006552.1, from coordinate 30,816 downwards.
TAAACTTTTTAAACAGGGGGTCAATTCACTGTCCCTCAGATCATTGGAGGGGCAGACTATAGTTAAAAAAAAATGGACAAATTTCCTGTGGGCCCAGGATGAGTCAGCTGCTAAACAGGACAAGCAGTGGTGGCAAAAACACCGGGTGACTGGATAAATATCCTCAGTGGGCCACATGTGGCCCAGAGGTCATAGTTGGAGGACTCCTGATCAAGGGCGACATAGCTGAGGGGAATTACTGAAATTGGAATGAAGGTCAAACATGGTAGTGGGACAAAAGGCAATGGAGTAAAGAACTCGGAGGCAAAGGACATTTACAGAGGTCTAAATACAGGCATGTACATATGTACATTTATATATAATGATAGGGAAATAGATCTATATACATATACTTATATGTTAAGTATTGGGGCAGTGGATGGACATTGTGTCTCTACTTAAGTACTCTCTCAATGCAAGAACACTTAGTTCCAATAGTCTGGCATCCTGTGATGCTCACCTTCCCGACATGATCACTGGAAACAAAATGAGTGCATAAGCAAATATGGTGAAGAAAATTGAAGGTACATGGCTATCAAAAGATATAGAATCTGTGGTCTTAGAGGTTTGAAGATAAACAAGCTGCCATCTCGCTGAGAAGCGACAAAGCCCACTTGAAAGAAACACACCAGTCTGTGTGATCATGAGATGTCGATGGGATCCAGTATCAGGCATCAAAGACACAAAACAAAAAATCATACCAATGTGAATAAAGAGGAGGGCAGAGTGGAGACACAAAGCCCATCTACAGATACTTGGACATCCCCTTACAAAAGGATCACAAGGAAGGGATGAACCAGTTAGGGTGCTGAAAGCACTGACAAAACATACAACTATCCTCTAGTTATTTAATACCCATCTCCCCTTACCCCTCTATTATGACCTGCTATCATGACCCCAATTCTACCTTACAAATCCAGTTAGGCCAGAGTATGTACACTGGTACAGATAAGAGCTTGTGATATAGGAATCCAATGAGAGTAGAGATAGTCTGGAAGGTAAGGAAAGGTACTGGAAGAAAGGGGGAACTATCATTATGATTTACATATAACCCCCTCCCAGGGGAACAAACAACAGAAGTGTGGGTGAAGGGAGACAGCAGTTCATGTAAGACTTGCAAAAAAAATTATAAATTATCAAGGGTTCTTGAGGGAGGGAAGGGGAGAAGGGGCTGATACCAAGAGTTCAAGGAGAAAGAAAATGTTTTGAAAATGATAATGGCTACATATTTACAAATGTGCTTGACACAATGGATGGTTGTATGAACTGTGGTAAGAGCTGCAAGAACCCTCAATAAAATGACTTTTTAAAAAATGCAAGCAATGGAAAGCTGAAAAATAGTGATTAAACTATACTAGGTGTCATAGACAGGGGAAGTTTGAAGTAGCTTAGGTTAGTTAAATACATATTTATCAAGAAACATTGCATATTATATAGAAATAGGAGAGTGACTTATATATAAATGTGTGTGCATGCATATTTAAATGTCCTTGAAACAACAAGAATGGATGTAGGGGAAGGATGAACTTGGAGGTTTTTGCTATCACCCCTCTTGAATACATTAATTCTTCTAAATTAGACCAAAGACTTATAGCACAGGTTGTACTGAAACTTGAAGAGATGGGATGTTTTCTATCACAATAATGCAAAATGCTGAAAATTAAAGTTAGACATCTTCGTTCTCAAAAATGTTACCAGGTAATTAACTCCAATCACATCTCTGCATTCTCTCCCTATTCTTACATTCCCAACTCATAGCTTTTCAGTAGCAATGCTTAGCTTGTTGGTGTTTTGGGAAACACATGAGTAGGAAAAAAGGAAAAAAGGTGGTCTGTACTACCTTTCGCTTCCAGTGAGGTTGGGGAGATGTCTCGGGATTTTTAGAGAGAGAATTTGGGATCTAGGAGTTCCATGTAGTGACAATACTGAAATAACATAGCGCAGCAAAGATTAGCAAATGGTGTGAATAATCCCCTCAGACCCTATATACTTCACAAAGTCTATAAAAGTATATGTATATATAAAATATACACATATATACCTACCATGGTCTCTTTTAGAATCATCCTCTGAAAGTTTGAGTCAGAATCGACTCAATGACAGTAAGATTGAAGTTTTGAGTATAAACTTTTACAAAATACCAGGGTCCAGCCAAGATCCCGGCCCTTTCATATTTATTGAGCTTCAATGACTTTTGTGTGTGTGAATAATTCTTTTTTTCAACAGTTTTATTGGCATATAATTCATATATCATACAATGCTTCAATCACATCAAGAAGAATTGTACAATAATTACCAAAGATCGAGTGTTAAATTTTGACATAACTACATTACAACAATTTGCTTTCCAATGCATTCTGCCTGTTAGCAAAGCTATTCAAATGCCTGGTTCATGATTAGAGGGTATTCACCTCTAATGAAACTTCATCTAATGAAGTTCAAACATGTGTATTTCCCCTTCCTTTTCTTTTTTTTAAAAGAAAGACCTTTAAAATGTATCAAAAGAAGAAAATAATGATGGCAGCATATGTACAAATATGCTTGATACAATTGATGCATGGATTGTTATAAGAACTGTAAGAGGCTCCAATAAAATGATTTTAATTTAAAAAATGGTTCAAAGGGAAATCAAATGATAGGATAATACACTTTGGCCTAACTGCACCTGCCACAATTGCCTTTGTAAAGTTCTCTGACTGGTAACAGGACCATTCACATTCCTCATCTGTGACTGGACGGCATTCACAGAGGCTACATCCATGTGTGAGTCCCGCAAATAGATGCTGGGCTTCCATGGTCACCCATTGCCTTCTGCAAATCAGGTGTTCACAATTTACATTCTAATGAGAGTCCCCCTTTAGATTTGGATGATATTTACAATCTTTGGAGCATACGGGTTGGGGTGCTCTTTCCATCTGGATCTAGTGGATCACTTATATGACTGCTTTAAAAATAGAACCTTGATAACATAGAGGGTTATTCACTGGGCTGCTAACCCCAAGGTCAGCAATTCAAAACCATCAGCCACTCTACAAGAGAAAGATGAGGCATTTTTTATTCCATAAAAAGTTATAATCTCCCAAACACCCAGGAGCAATTCTAGCCTCACCTGATAGCATTACCGTGAACCAGAATTGACTAGAAGGTAGAATTTTCTCCCCATAAGACAGGTGTCTAGCCATATTATGTAATGTGTTTACAATTCCTTTGTGAAATTATAAATTCTTCTGAGGCAAAGCCATCCTGATATCCAGGCAGGGAATTAAAAGATCAGAACTTAAATCTTGCCTTGATTATTAACCAGATATATAATACTAGACAAGTTATGCTACCTCAATTCAAATGCATCTATTCTTTTATGGTCTTCCTGATTCAATGTCCAGTTTATAGAAACTTACATAAACCATATAAGATTATGTAAATTACTTATATAAACCATAAAAAGGAGCATTGGTATAAATTAATTCCAAATTCTCTTCCTCTCTATTTTAAAATATTTTATTACCAGATGTGAGCTTGACATATAACAAAATGCTATTTTCATATTGTTTTTGATTTTCTTGTCAGTACAGTTAAACATGATTTTAACTTCGTTCTTCAAGTTGGATTTCTTATAGTGATTAAGAGCCCAACTCTTGGAAATCTATTTGTCTCTATTTTAATCCTGCCTGAACTGCTTACTACCTGTATATCAACTAACTTACTCAAATTCGATATACCTTAGTTTGTTTCATCTGTGCCACATACATATCAAAAGTTCCTGTTTACATGGGCATTGCTATATTTGTTGTGAGATGGAATTAGATAATCCGTGTAGAGGCACTCTTTACAGGGCATGGTTTATGATAAGGACTCGGTAACTGCTAAGCATTAACTATTTATTTCAACTTTCTTGTGTGACTTAGGTGGAAGTTTACAGATCTAATCAATTTCATACATGTTCTGTGACATCATCTGCAATATCCACAGTATTATAGCACTCTTTCCACTTTGCCCATATTTACTGTTCTCAAACCTCCTTCTGGTCCCTTCCTGCCTTCTGAGCTTTGTCCCCGAGCAAATGCTAGCCTCTGGCTTCATACTGCTGATTGTCCTAGAGGTTACATACCTCTGGTGTTATGGGTCACCCTATTGGTCTGTCTAGTATAGCGTTCCCCAAAGTGCCCATACTGACTCTTTAGGATGTGCTGGAATGATCCAGAGGATGGGGCTGCAAAATCAGATACCCACACTTTAACGTGGATCATGGGATATAGTACAAAAGTTTATAATTGCCAGGTGTGGTAGCGACATAATTTCATATCAACTTGAAGATATATAAAAGTGTATGGGTTTATCCAGCCTGTCAATAAGGTTACAGTCAGATGGTGCCTCACTGTGGGTGTGGCCTTCTCAGAAGGAGGGCACTGAGAACCTCCTCTTCACTCTCTCTACTTCACGGTCCTGCTGGCTAGCCATGCGGAGACCTGCCAGAACCCTATGATGCTTCCACCACCACTTTGCACCCACCAGCCTATGATCTTTCTGCCTTCTGCATCATTGCCTATGGCTGTGTAAGTCTGAAGAGAGACTTATGAACCAGTATTGGACTTATGGACTTTGAGATGGACTGGGCTGGGATGTTTTCTTGACAACTAATCACTCCTTGATATAAAGTTCTTTCTTACACATAGATGAATGTCACTGGATTTGTTTCTCTAGTCAAAGTGACTCAACATACCAGAAGAACATTGAGTAATTTCTTTTATGAAATGAGGAAGACGGCCAAATAAGTTTGCAAGTCTATCATCTTATTTTGAGCTGAAACTTGATCCATGAGGTGAATTCCTTTCCAGCCATAGTTTCAAGGATTCCAACAGTCTCTATGAGACCAGGAAGCCTGATCTTGTATATGATTTTGAGTTTTCTTCCACACTTCTCTCCCACTCTACCCAGGACCTTCTGTGGTTATTCAATCAAAGCTATGTTTTCTCTTACTGCCATGGAGTCAGTGCTGACTCCTACTGAGCCCCTGTGAATTTCTGAGACTGTACATGTTGATGGTAGTTGAAAGAGCAGTCTTTCTCCTGAAGAGCTACTGGTGGTTTTGAACTGCTGACCAGGAAGCTCAAAGGTCAGCACATAACCACTATATCACCAGGACACCACAGAGTAGTGATAGTCAGGTGCTAGCTAGTACTTCAGGTATCAGTGTCTTGAAGGCTGAAGGCTACATGGTCCCTTAGTCCTTCCTACTATTTGTCTCCTTAAGTCTTTGTCTTCTCTCTTCTTTCCTCTGGATGAGGAAAGACCAACAGTTACACATCTCACCATATTAGGTCGTGCAACCTTGTCTTTGTGAACTATGTGATACCAATTGACCTTGATGCTTCCTAACCAACCGGCATGGCAACTCACTCTCGAAAGATATTTGGCTATGTTTAAGAAATTTTCATAACTTTGCCTCCTGTGTGCCCTACGATATACATGGATTTATTTGCCACACATGAGAATGTACTTAAAAAAATCATTTTATTGGGGGCTCGTACATTTCTTATCACAATCAAAAATCCATCAATTGTATGCCAAGCACATTTGTACATTTGTTGCCATCGCCATTCTCAAAATATTTTCTTTCTACCTAAGTCCTTGGTATCAGCTCCTCATTTTTCCTCCCTTGACTTTTTTCTTTTTTATAAAAGGGGCTTCATGCAATTATTTGTCCTCTAGTGATCAAGCTGGTTTTATGCAGCACAATGTTTTCCAGGTCCATCACTGTTCCACAGATTCACTGCTTTCCTTAGTGCTGCATAGTATTTCATTATGTGTGTATGTACCATAGGGTCTTTGTTTTCTTTTATCCATTGATTGACAGGTTGTTTCCCTCTTATTGCTATTATGAATGATACTGCAATGAACATGAACATGCATATTCCTTACCTAGACACTTATTTTGGTATGATATATACCTACTAGTGGAATTGCTGGATAATACAGTATTTCTATTTCCAATGTTTAAAGGTAGCATCACCGTACAAGTCATCACAGTGGTTTCATCATATCACATTGTTGTTACAACATATCTTGAGTCAGTTCCAACTCATAGTTGCTGTGGCAGTCATGTGCTTATGTTAATTTTATAATTGAAATGTAGGGGTGGAGTCTAGCTGGTTAATCTGGAGATAGCCATTGAGTAGCCAATGAGATCTCTATGTGGACATGGCTTTCTCCTGAGACTTCTGGGAAATCTTGTGATTTTTCCCTCGTGAAGATGAGAATCTACCTCCCCAGTTGTTGGGAGTTAGTCTTAGAGAGATGATGAATCACAGACAAGACAAGATGTCAGTGTCTGAGAAGCTGCAGGAGCCGCCGGAGAGACCACACGGGTTTGCCCTGATGGAGCTAGACCTCTGAAGCTGGGGCGGCCACATGGAGACCTCTGCCAGTGATGAGTTGCTTCTGCTGTTGATGGACCCTGAGCCCTGGAAGTGAGGAGCCCTGTGGAGACCCCTGCCAGTGCCAGGATTCTGCACCCCCTGACCTGTGACTTTGTGAGTCAGAAGGAGACTTTATAGATTGATTTTGGGAGTATGGGTTAATATCGGACTTATGACTTTGACCTGGACTGGGCTCAATGTCCTGTTCCTCTTGTATATAAACCTTTTCCTTATATCTATATGCATGCCTATCAAATTTGTTCCTCTAGCCTACCTGGACTAACACAGCTACCCTGTGTACAATAGAGTGCAACACTGCTCAGTCCTGCACCCTTCTAACAATTGATCTTACACTTGACACCAGTGTGGGCAGCCACTGTGTCATTCCATCTTGTCCAAGGCCTTCCTCTTTTTTGCTGCATGGTCAGCTGTTCAAAACCACTGGCAGAAAGACTGGGCCCTCTACTCCCATCAGCAGTTCCTGTCTCGGAAACCCACAGGGAGTCAGCATTACCCAGCATGAGGTCCTTCTCATGGGGCTGATATCTGCTGATAGCATATCCAAAGCACACGAGATGACATCTTGGCATTATTAGTCACTCTGAGGAGTTTTCTGGCTGTCCTTCTTCCAAGACAGATTTGTTTGTTCTACCAGCAGTCCACGGTATTTCAATATTCTTCACTGGCACCACAACTCAAATGCATTGATTCTTCTTGGGTCTTCTTTCTACAGTGTCAAACTTTTACATGGCTATTAGCCAAATGAAAATGCCATGGTGGGGTCCAGCTCATCTTAGTCCTCAAAGTCACCTTACTTTTCAATACTTTAACGATTCCTTGTGCAGCAGATTTACCCAATGTCATAAGTGTGTTGCTTGATCACTTGCTCCCATGAGTATGGATTGTGGATCCAAGCAAGAGGAAATCCTTGAGAACTTCACCCTTTTCTGCATTTATCATGATATTACCTCTTGGTCTAGTTGTGAGGATTTGGGTTTTCTTCACATTGGGTGGTAATCCACACTGAAGGCTCCAATAATGTCTCCCCTCACTTTCAACAAGCGTGCATTTCATGGTCCCAACAAAAATTTGAGTCCTCCAACCTTTCCACACCTGTACCAAAATTTATGGCTCTCTGTTTTGTTTTTTATTAACTTTTCTATTAATATTTTACAGTCTCAGAAACACACTGGGTCAATTCTGTCCTCTTCCCTAGGGTTTCTGTGAGTTGTAAGGAGCTAATGGCCACAAGTCTGAAATCATTAATGTTTAAATGAGATGATATCATTGTTGCTTTGTGTGCATCTCTCCCATGGCTAAAAGTGTGGGCATTTCTTCATGTGTTTCTGGAGACCTGAGTGTCTTCTTTGGTGAAATATTTGTTCATGTGGTTCTCCCATTTTTTAATTGGATTGTTTATATTTTTGTTGTTGAATATCCATTAGCATTTCATTAAATACTTTCCTTAATACTTTCTGGTTGAGTTCTTTAAAAGTTTGTAGCATCTACATTTTGTTCATTGGATTATATTTTTCTTATAACTCAAAAGAACAGTAAGTGTGGGAATAATTTAACACCTCAGTTCATTAATTTTCATTGATAAGTTAGTTTTAGAGCCAGAGTGAGATTCTATTTGGTTGATGGTAGTAACTAAGCCTTTATTAAAAGGTCATAAAAATATTGATTGCAGAACAATAACTTGTTTTTGTTTTCATTTACTCAATTGAAGACTATTTGTTTGATTTAAATACTAGTACATTACTTTATTGGTACTGTGTAAACCTATACAATTAGCATCTTGCAAAATTCATTACTTTCCCTTAATCCATTTAAAAATAAATACAATTATGTATAATTTTTCTACCGAATCCATCCTCTGAAATAATTATTTGCCCACTCCATCTGGAGAAATTCAGAGGTGGCAGGCACAGTTATTAATGGAAAAGGACTCATACCTTACCTTTTCTCTAGAGGCTTGAGACTTTAAATTTCTGCCACCAAATAGAAGAATTTCATGAAGGCACTGACATTATTTCTTTGTAATTTAGAGTATTTTTCTTGGTTACTGTGATAGGTATGTTTGTTGTGCCGACATGGCCAGTGAAGATCGGTAGGCTTGTTGTGACAACATGGCCAATGAACACATGTGAGATTAATTGAAGAGTGGAGATATGAATGGCTCAGCAAGTCTCACCTTTCTCTCTCTCTTGCTCTTGGATCTTTGAACCAGCCAGCTGCCTTGTTTGTCCTGTGTCTCAATTTGTAAGCTACACTATCTGTGGGACACCTGATCCGTGGATTCAGTCGCTCTGATGTTCCTTCAAGCCCTGCTTCATCACACTACTGGAATATACATCTCTTCAGCTGGGGACTGTCAGACCCTGTCATCTGGCTGACTGTTGGTGACCTGCCTTGCTGTTTGCAGCCTGTGGCTGGATAGCGTGAATTGTTCTACAGAGACTACCCAGTAGCCCTCAAGACTCGAAGGACTGCCAGTGTATTAGCTGGCTCATACAAGTGGGTTGCATGGAGCCATTTGTACTGCTTTGTAGATTTGTAGTTTAGTTAACTGTTTATTTCTTATGTTAGATATCTATTATCTATATATATAATTATTATTGCCCTGATTTTGTTTCTCTAGAGAACCTTGCCTAACACAGTTACCATGCCATTAACTTTTGTTTTCTTTTAGCTGTGTAAGACTATTTGATCTCTGCAATCTAGAAAAGGAGTCCTGGTACAATGGATTAAGTTGTGGTATCCTTCATCTATAAATATTTGCAGGTTTAAAAAGCCCATGGAACAGTCCTTGTAGGGTCACTATGAGTCAGAATCAAATTAGTGGCAATGTGTTTGGTGTTCTTGGTTGTTTGTTTAATCAAGAGCAGGATGTTATAACACAGTAGTTCTTATGTACATCTCTTCATTGTTATAGTTGTTATCGACATGGTCAGAGATGCAATAAGCACATAACAACCAACAGTAATGCATTTGAAAACTCTAGTATTGAATGTACATTTAAATGGATTATGCAATAAACAAGGTAAGCCACAAAACCAATTAAAAATGAATATTATGGGCTGAGCCCCGGTGGCATAGTGGTTGTGCGCGGGACTGCGGCCCACTGGGACGGAGGTTCAATTCCAGCAGTGGGGCTGGGCCTCCTACTCCCACCACCGGAGAGCAGTGATGCCCCCCCCTCCCAAAAAAAAGAATATTATTTTGAAAACAAAACAAAACAAGGTAAGCACTTACTCATCCATACTGACCAGTTTCACTTTTTACCACATCAAAAAGTCTGTTTCCAGATATAGTTGGCACCTATATCTCTGCCAGCCCAGATTACCTTCCTATAGGAGCAGAGCCTCTTTTCAAATTTGCCATTCCTGATAAGGATTAACCATTTAAGCAAAAGTACGTCTGAGCTTTCTTGCTTATTGATTAACATTCCCTCCTAAAATTCCCTCACAACTGCTTCGAATTTATTTCTTTATATATATATTTAATATAGATTTTATTGGGGGCTCTTACAGCTCTTATAACATTCAATACATTGTTTGTATTAAGCATACTTGTACATATGTTACCACGTTCATCTGCAAACATATTTTACTTAAAGAGGAGCATGTGCTCCTCTTTCCTTCTTTCCACTGGTTACTTCTTTTAAAATTCCAACTCCTCATATTTCCCCTGCCCCATTCTCATCCCTTATGAACTAAGAATTTACAAATTGTTCTTACCTCTTCATATCATACACTGTCCAATGTGTCACTTCACTCACACACACACACTCCCTGTTGTCCGCAGCCCAGAGAGGAGGTCACATGTAGATCCCAGAAATTAGTTCCCCCTATATTTCTTACAGACATGCCAGAAAGAACTATAGTGCTAAACAAATGATAGCTGAGATTCTTTGGAAAGAAACTTCAGCTTTCCACTGTTAAGTAATGTATTTTTGGCAAATTGCATAACAAAAAAATTAAGATCTAATGATTAACCTAGCATTTTAAGGCATTTAAAAATACAAAACTCTTTTGGCATAAGACAGAAAACTTGCATTGATGCAATAGTAAGGAATATCAGTATACATATATTTTGTTTTTGAACTCATCATGACATATATCACTGCTGGCTTATGGTAATTTTTGAAGTCAGAGAAGGTTAAATATGCTCACCTCCCTCCTGTCATTAACTTCTCCCATGAAGAGGTAAAACCTAGGAAACCCTTTGGGGGCAAGTCTACTTTGTACCAGAGTGCCCTATAAGTGGGAATTGACGTGACAGAAAATCTTAAATTTCTGGTTTACAGCCTAATACTTAATCATTGCATCACTCAGACTTCTTAGAATATTATGTACAGGCTTGCCTCCTTTTATTGTGTTCAGTTACATTTCACGTCACAGAGATTGCTTTTTAAAAACAAACAGTTTATGGCAACAGGTGGGGGCACCGCAGGAAGTTGAGGCACAGTAGAGCCAGTGTGGTGGGAGCATAGCAAAGGAGGCCCCAATGGATTGTCAAGCTCTTACAACGGCCTGCAAGGCAGCACGATGTATCCACCAGCAGAGTGGCGAAGCAGATGGTGAAGGAGCCGCACGCCCCAGCGTTGTACAGCAAGGCTGCAAGCTCCCTGGTTTGGCCCGGCCCACAGGAGCACAGCACATGGTTGAGGCAAAGGGCGAGCTCCGGCAGCAGTTTGCTCCTCGGATTACCAGGGAGAATGAAACGAGCCAGCCTCAGAAAGCATTTATCTTGCTTGCCCTCCAACCAAGGGGCAACCTGTTTAAACTCCGCCCACATGTCACTATAGTTTGCAAAATAAACCTAACTATCCCACTGTGTTATAGGATATTCACATGATTTTCAAACCTTTTCAGAGTGTACTTATACACTTCATAAATCATAATAAAACATAACCTTTAGAGGCACTTCGAAGCCACAAAGCCCGTGTGACCTACTTTATTGCAATATTCCCCTTTTTGTGGTTGTTTGGATGGGAGCCACAACTCTGAGGTCTGCCCGTCCTGTACTATCGATAGGAGTCCTGGAGTTTTTTTGTTTACTGTGTTTACGACCTCTATTTTTCCCTCGCCTCATCTCTGGTTTGTGCAACTTGGGTCAGTGGCCTTCAGCCTTATCTGTCTATCTTGTCTTCATCAGCCCATGTACCTCTGGCCCAGGGTGGGGGTTGGGGGCAGAAGCTAGCAGTTGGCTTTCATAAATATGTACAGCCTTGGAGACCCAAGGAGACATTTCTAGTCTGTCCCACAGGGTCGCTGTGAGTCAGGTGTGATCAGAGGGCCAGGGCATGACGGGAGTAAACATTAGCACTCTACATGCCAAACTGAGCAGCTTTCTGATGGTGCCCGGGATCTCAGTGAGTGAGGGCCCAATGCTATCAAAAGCATCTAACCCAACAGTCCCTGTTCTCAATCCAAAAGCAGCTGGTTATCAATCTCAAGTTTAATAGTTTGCTTGATAAAGGTGTTATTGATTTCTTAAATTTTATTTCAGAAATATCATCAGCCCTGACACTTAACACAGTTATTTGTTCAAATGTTGAACTGCCTTTTAGCCAGTTATAACTAAAATTTTTCTTAGGGTGTTCTTTCTTGGGGTGATGACTTGTCAAACAATGGATTTATTGTCTGGATTTTGTGCTAATGTATACACCACGGTTTTTTTTAAAAATCAAGGAAAAGTCATACAGAGCATGTAAGAAATTTAAAGTGGCATCCAGAGCTCAGAACAAGAGATCACATCTGGAATTTTCAACATAAGTTTTCCTAAAGTTTTCCTTTATTTCTACAAGAGTTCCTTAACTAACATTGGTGAAGTCAATTTCAGAAACATAAGTAAAACACATCTGGCCTTCCATGTGTATTTCTAGAGAGGGAGGTGGGGAGGGCATACTAAGTTCCTTTCCTGTTTAAAAATACTTTGCATGCAAGGGTTTAGTAACACGAGACACCAGAGCTTGTGGTAAACAAATGAAAGAAGAGATTTGAAATCTATTTGCTAAAAATTTTGCCCTCTCTGACTGTATGCTCTATTCCCAGTATTTTGTTTTGCTCATTTATAGACATGCCTGCCTTATTCAATAAGGGGCCTGTTCTTTCATTATGAATTATAGTCCTTCCTTCCTCACAAATAGTTATTTCACAGTGCCTTTCACACTAGATCCTATTCTCTTTTTCTAGTACGTGGTGTGCAAATTATCCATTTGTTGTGCCTCTTAATACTTTCTCACGGTGGTTCATTTCCTCAGATTATAATCTCTAAATGTATCTACAGTGGAGGTGAATTGAGGGCTTATATTGCCTGCCCAGAACTATAAACACTTAACAATTGCACTGTTTCATATTTGCCTCTATTAAGACTCCATGGATTTCACCAGACCTGGCTCAGTTTTCATGGAAACTGCTCCATTTAAGATCCCAGAGCCAAGCAAGTGGATTAAGTTTGGACTCTAAGGTACTGGCTTCCTGTGAATGCCTCAAGCTCACAAACAAGACCAAGTTGCCTCACAGTTTCTGACAGGGTGAGAGGCTAAGGTTTTTCTCTAATGGTTATATATTGGTTGCACATTAGATGGCTAATAGTGAAATTAGCAGTTTGAAAGAACCAGCAACCCCATGGGACAAAGACATGGCTTTTTTGCTCTGGGAAAGAATTACAGTTTTACAAACCCATAGGGGCAATTCTACCTGTGTGGTGGCTTTTATTTGGAATTGACTTTATGGCAGTGAGTGGGGTGGAGCTGCCTTGTCTCAGCCCTTTCTGACTCCTGGTTGTTTGTAGGGACTGAAGTTACATCTTGTGGTCAGCACACTTTTTATGAACACTTTATGAGAGTTCCAGCAACCACGATTAAACATAATAATTGATTTCCAAATGTTCATTACAGAAAGTATAAAGCCTCATCTTTCTTCCACAAAACAGTTGGTGGTTTTGAACTGCTGATCTTGTGGGTAGCAGCCCAGCAGTAACCATCATGCCAAAAGGAGTCTTCAAACCAAGACCCTTTGAAAAGGGGAGGGGGCATCTTGCTCTGAAGCAGCAAGTGCAAACCAGACCTCACCTTGGCAAAAATGACTGTGTGGCCACCTACAGTTGTGCTTACTCTGTAAGCTACGTCAGCCTCCTATCCTGCTCACTAACTACTGCTCCAGAGACTCCGTTTCTTTTATTTCTGCCATCTGGAGATTTTCCTGTCAGCTTCTAGCTTGACTGTATAATTAAAAGGTCCATTGATGCAGCTATTTGGATGGGGAGAAAAGGGCCCTTTCAATACCTCCTGGGTCTTGTGCTTGAGACCGGGCTGGGGAAAGAAAGTAAAGACCTGGAGCAGAGACAGGGGCAAGAATGATTCCCTGACCTAATTGAATAGGATGGAGCACAGCAAAATCCCAGCAATCACACCTTGCCTCAACAAAACCTTTTGGTTATTTTAAACAGAACACTTGCAAGTTTGTTTACTGACATTTCCAGGAAGGACTATATTTCTAAGAACTGATCACTACCTTATATCATCTAGTGAGAACAAGGCTTTTTAGGACTTAAGTTCTGAGAATATTGCCTGATGGAATCCTTAAAAAGTCAAGGAGTGCTTGCAAGGAGTAAGGAAGCAAATATGTCACAGACAGGACATGGCTTTCTTCCTCCTAGGAGCCTATCATAAAATTCTTCAGTATCATCAAAAGATATAGCAAGTGGGGTATTAAGGTAAACAAGCGGCCATCTAGCTGAGAAGCAACAAAGCCTACCAGCCTGTGTGATCACAAGGTGTTGATAGGATCACGTATCAGGCACTAAAGAGCAACAAGTCATATCATTGTGAATGAGGGGGAGTTCAGAGTGGAGACCCAAAACTCATCTGTAGGCAACTGGACATTCCCTTACAGAAGGGATGCAGGAAGGAGATGAGCCAGTCAGGGTGCAGCATAGCATCTATGAAACATACAACTTTCTTCTAGTTCTTTAAAGCTTCCTCCCTCTCCCCCCACACAAGTGTCATGATACCAATTCTACCTTACAAATCCAGTTAGATCAGAAGATGTACACTGGTGCAGATAAGAGCTGGAAACACACACACACACAAGCTGGAAACACAGGAAATCCAGCACAGATAAACCCCTCAGGACCAATGATGAGAGTAGAGGTATCAGGAGGGTAAGGATAAGGTGAAGGGGAAAGGGGGAACCAATTACAAAGATCTACATATAACCCCCTTCCTGGGAGACAGACAACAGAAGAGGGAGACATTAGACAGTTGAGACATGAAAAAAAAAGTACACATTATCAAGGGTCCCTAAAAAAAGGTGAGGTTTGTGAGGGAGGGAGAATGGGAGAGGAAAGGGGAAAAGGAGGAGCTGATATCAAGGGTTCAAGTAGAAAGAAAATATTTTGAGAACAATGATGGCAACCAATGTATGTATAAATGTGCTTGACACAATGGATGGATGTATGGGCTGTGATGAATTGTATGAGCCCCCAATAAAATGATTTAAAAGACAATTATTCAGCATCTTCTCTATGTCTGATCAAAACAAATCACACTTTTGGTAAAGAAAAGAACTTCATTCTAGTAACATTCTGCTCCTATGTATTAACCTAATATTTCTAATATTCCTTTGTATTTGTTTCTTTTTGTGACTTCTAATTGAATTTATTACCTTGTTTTATAATTACATTTATTTGTTTCATGGATACAAAATGATAAGCATACATTCTGTCCTTTTTCCCCACTTAAAATATCAGGTTGAATTTTACCAATTATTATTTGGTTTCTGAAAGTTCACCATTCTTTGTTATTGTTGTTAAGTTATTTCAAGTTAGTTCCGACGCTTAGTGATCACATACACAACTGAGCCAAGCACTGCCTACTCCTATACCATTGTCACATTTGACCCTGGAGTCACTGGTTCATTTCATCTCATAGAGTCTTCCACCTTCCACTGTTCCTATAACATCCTAAGTATGATGTCCTCCTTCAAAACCGGGTCTGCCCAATAACACGTCCAAAGTACATGAAATGAAATCTCACTATCTTTGTTTTAAGAAGTATTCTGACAGGACTTTTTCCAACACAGATTTGTTTATTCATCTGGCAACCCATGGTATCCTCAAAATTCTTTGCCTATATCATAATTTAGTTGCATCAATTCTTTGGGCTTCCTTAATCTCTGAGCACCTTTCACATGCATTTGAGGCAATTGAAGATACTATGACTTCAATCTAGCTGACTTTGATCTTCACTGTGACATCTTTTCAACAGTTTAAAGAAGTCTTTGCAACAGTTTTGCCCAGTCCTGTTTTTTGACTCCTGCTTTCATAGGCATTGATTGTTGATCCAAGTAAAATGCACTACCTTTTCAAGAAAGAAGAGGCTTATCCAATATAAAATAGGGTATCTGAACAGCCTTAGAGCTAGTAATAAATTGAATTTTGAATTTCTTAAATAACCCCCAAGAAATACTCAGGTCTATATGGTTTCATGGGTGATTTTTTTTTTAACCAAGTGTTTTTTTAGGTTAGCATTAAATACACAAAATCTCTCTTGATTATTTGAAAAAGTGTGAAGGAGTTCTAAAAAGTTCATAGGGGCTGAGCCCCGGTGGCGTAGTGATTGTGCGCGGGACTGCAGCCCACTGAGATGGAGGTTCAATTCCAGCAGCGGCTCCACAGGAGCAAAGGCTGGGACTCCTACTCCCACCACCAGAGGGCAGTGATGCCCCCCAAAACAAAACAAAAACAAAAAATTCATAGGAAATTCCATTATCTTTTTAAAAGAGTTTTATTGGCATATAATTTACATATGATACAATTTAATTCTTCAATTATATTAAGAATTATGTAGTTGCCACTACAATCAATTTTTGAAAGTTTCGTTTTGATATCATTAATGCTATGCCCCATTTTCCCCATCCTCCCCTGCTAAGTCCTAAGGCAATTACTAATTCATTTACCATCTCTAGAGGTGTTATAGTTAAATAATCAGTTTTCAATTTGAGGATTAAGAGTGAAGGGATGGAATCTACCCTGTAAATCAGGCGATAGCCAATGAGGCCTGTGCATGGACCTCTCCAGAAGATTCTGGAGACTCCAGTATTTCTCCCTGGAGGCAGGAGATACACTACTCACTCCCTTGGAGATTCTCTACTGACAAGGCTCACTGCCTTCGACACATTTGAGGAGAAGCCACATGAAGTTATCCTGAGACAGTCAGAGTTTCAGAGTTGAAGGAACCACGTGAAGACCCCTGCCATTGTTGAGCTGCTTACAAAGCCACTGGATCCACAAGACTTCCCACACACAGGCCTGTGATCTTCCTGCATTTAGTATTGTTTTGAGAGTCTGTAGAGGACTTCATAGATTGGTATTAGACATATGGGCTAATCTCGGACTTATGGACTTGATCTAGACTGGGTTGGGATGTTTTCTCAATGTTCAATTGCTCTTGTATATAAACCTCTTTCTCATACACATGAATGTCTATGAATTTGTTTTTCTAGTCTACTTGGACTAACACAATAGGTTTACCTATCCAGGATTTCAGATACAGAAAATTATATAAAACACAAACAGGAAGAAAACAACAATGACCAAACAAAACAGAAATATCTCAATCAAAAAGAAAGCAGATTTTATTAAAAACTGAAACAACTTTAAAATAGGTGAAAAGAAAGATCATGTGACCTCTAATGTACGTTTTTAACCTAAGTCCATCTTCCACAATCAGCTTTACAATAATCTCTGTTTGATAACAAAGCTATTCACATCGCTGGACTATGGTCAGAGTGAATTCATGGGAGAATTAATCTATGTGGGGACCCTGCAAATGGATTTTGGGCTTCCACTGTTATTCATAACTTTTGCAAATGGGGTGTTCAGAACTCAAGCTCTGATTCCATTTGCACCTTAGGATTTGACTTGTATTTTTATTGCTTATAGTACTTGGATCTGACAGGCTGTTGTGCTTGTTATATGTGATTTTAGTTGATGCCGCGCTGCGGTGGCTTCTTGTTTTAAGCAAGTCTTTAAGATCCCAAATGCTATCGTTTTTGATATCTGGGGACCATCTGATTTCCTCACCACACTTTGCTGTAGCTCCCACATTGTCAATGTTCTTTCTATGAGGCAAGTAGCTTGTAGAGCCAGATAATAACAGATCAGGGCTTGAATGAAGTGCAAATCCCAAATCCATTCATGTTTTATGGTTTATATATGTCTCTGGTCCATTTCAGCGATATTATTATTATTATTTTATGATGGAGAAATTATAAATCATCCCTGTGGAGTACAAGGTAATTCTATTTATAGTGTTATTAATTTACCCAACGGTATAGAACTTACAACTTTGTTAAGAAAAGGAAATTGCACATTTCTAGACTGGTTTTTCAGACTGCAATGCATGTATCAGTCATTTGAACAGATTAAATTCTTAAGTGACTGGACACTATTTACATGAACAATGAGGGTTGGTAATAGTGAAAAATTTTCAAAAATACTCATTCACAAAGGCAGAACTGTGCATAGCAGACTACCTAAAAAATGTTATAAAAAGCAAGGAGTGAATTAAAATACTAAACATATGGTAGTCCTGGGTCACCATTCATTGGGTACCCTGAAAACAAGAAATTAGAACCAAAGCCCAAGTGCCCACCAATTACATAACCTGAGGATAGCAGTTTTCTGCTTCTCCCATCAGGACAAAGCAGTATGTCAGTCCCTTAAATCTGCTTTAGATATGTTTGAGTAAAGCCCAGGTCATTGAATAAGGTTTGCACATCATACTCTTCTGGTGTGACCTATTAAGAATTCTGAGCATTTTGAAAGGACAGAGTTGAAATCCCAGTATTCTATAGCACATGGCTGGATCCCTGAGAGCGGGATGGGTACGAGGTCAAAGGTGTCCAATTAGAAATAGAGGACTGGGAAATCCCCCCTTAGGTTCAATATATTGTTAAGCATTTTTTCCAGATGGACGGTTGCTCCACCCAGTTTACCCACCAACAGAAATGCAATTGTCCTCTCTCTCAGACATACATTGCCCCCTCCTACCTCTTGACTTGGATTTCCAGGAAGGTTCACTTATCATTCTTGCCAGAGTGACCTTAGCACAATGTTGTACAGCAGCAACTCAAAAGTCTTGTCCCTCCTTCCCCATCTTGAGAAACTGACCCCAGCTGAGGTCTCCTTTGCTGAAGTGATTTTTAAAGATGCACATATAAAAGAAGTGGCATATGGTTCACGGGAAGTAGACAGGACCTCTCCCTTATTGCATGAAAGATCCTAACAGCAGATTACAAGATCTGAGAGCCAAATTATGCCCTTGTCTTGTTGATTGTCTTTTTAAAAACATTTTGGACATCACTGTCCCCTGGGGGGAGTAGGAGGCCCAGCCTTGCTCCTGGAGAGTTGCTGTTGGATTTGAACTGCCAACTCAGTGGGCTGCAGTCCTGCACACAACCAATACACCATCGGGGCTCGGCCCCGGTGATTGTCTTTACAGTGGTAGACTCATACGGTACTTGATTGGCTACTTCACTCACCATAATAATGATTTCCAGGTTCCTCAATGTCATCAAGCATTGCATCACTGCTTTTGAGGGTGCATAGCATTTGGTTGTATGTATCTACCAGAGTCCTTTACCTAGTCTACTGATGGGCATTTGGGCTGTTTCCAACCTTTTGCTATTGTGAACAGTGCTGCAGTGAACATAGGAGAACATCTGCTCATGTTCTTTCTCTTCATCTTTCGGGTATATGTCCTAGAAGGGCACTGTTGGATCATGTGTAATTTCTTTTTCCAATTCCCGTTATCTTTCTTTTAATTCTATTTTTCCCATGAAATTTTTGAAAATTTCTGATTATTACAATCATTACTGCTCTGAGTTCCATAGTGTAAAAACTTCCTTTTTCAGTTCAGACATTTTTTCGGCTCTGTGGACTCTTAACGGCCATTTTCCATGTGGTGACTCATACTCCCCTGAAATGGCCATTTCTGGCCTTGACCACTCCTACAGCCTCCATCACGACCTTAGAAGTTTTCCAGAGAGAGAGCGTGTACATTCTGAGACTACTACGTGAAATTCCCCTTTCCTTCTTAAAAGTGACTTGGATTACACAAGTGCTTCTGCCAGGTGAATTCCTTCAGTGTTGAAAAGCAAGAACGGAGGCAAACCATTCCAGAAACCCAACAATACCAACCTAATGGACAGTAAAATACCATCCTGTGCCACCCACATAACTGCTGTTTGAGTCGACTGTAGCAACCACTGTGTCAGGTCAGCTCATAGGTGCTTTCTCTTTCTCACTTATCCTCTACTTTAACAATGATGTTGTGTCCCACACACTAAGCTCTCCTGTAATGTGTCCAAAGTCCATGAAGCAAAGTCCTGGCATTCTTGCTTCTAAGGAGCATGCTGGGTGTCCTTTCTCCAGGACAAATTGGTTTGCCCTTCAGATCGTCCACAATTCTTCCCTAACACTATAATCCAATTTTTTTGCGATCTTCCTTATTCATTATCTAACTTTTTCATGGACATGATGAAATTGAAAATACCCTGTCTTGTGTCAGGTGCACGTTAGTCCTTAAAGTGACATCTTTGCTCTTTTAGCATTTCTTTGTTGTTGCTTTTTTTTTGGGGGGGGCGGGGGAGCATCACTGCCTCTGGTGGTCGTGGGCGCTACCCAGTGCCACTCCTGAGAGCAGCCGCTGGATTTGAACTGCCAATCCCAGTAAGGCTGCAGTTCCGAACTCAACCTCTTACGCCACTGGGGCTCAGCCCCGCTCTTTTAACATTTCAAAAAAGTCTTGGGCTACAGATTTGCCCAAAGGACTGTATCATATAATATCTTGAGGGTTGCATCCATGGGTGCTAATTGTTGATTCAACTAAACTGAAGTCCTAGATCACTTTATTGGGGGCTGGTAGAACTCTTATCACAATCCATCCAATGTGTCAAACACTCTTGTACATTTGTTGCCATCATCATTTTCACATCTTTCCACTTGAGCCCTTGGTATCAGTTCCTCATTTTTCCCCTCCCCCCTCCCTCGTGAACCCTTGATAATTTATATATTATGATGATTTTTGATTGACCTATGGACGGTGACTCTGTCCTGCAGAGTGACTGATGGGCTGGAACTGCTGATTTGGCAGCAGGCCAACTTGCCTCCTTTCCTTAAAGTCTTGGGTGCTGTTGAAATTGCCCGGGATTGGCTGGATACACTCTTGCAGGAATTTGAATCCTTTCAAAAGATAAGGTCATGAATATTAAAAGTGTCCGCTTTACTTTAGGAAACAGTACTAAAGTAAGGTGAACATGTCAAACTGCTAATAATTCAACGAAAAACACCCAGCACTTAGAAAATGGTAAATGTGTCCTTGTATAACCCCGGAGAGCGAAAGAACCCTACACTTTGTAACTTTCACAGAATTTAAAATAGTTTATGACAACGGTCAGCAGTCTGTGAAAAGATGTCAATAACTATATTTAAAAATTAAAGATAATCTAGTCAATCATATAACTGAAGATTCTTAGGGCTTTGGGGAGGGGGCGTGGAGACATCTCTGTAGAATGTGCTGCAGTGGCATCAATACCTCCCTTTCACTTTGCATTTTTAACCAAACATCGATTGGGGACATTCATGATTCAATGCTTTTCTGTTTGTTTTTTTGGCTGTGTGTGTGTGTGTGTGTGTGTGTGGCATCACTGGGCTGGTGGGAGTAGGAAGGCCAGCCTTGCTCCTGGAGAGCTGCTGCTGGATTTGAACTGCCAACCCGTGGGCCGCAGGATTCAATGCTTTTCTAATGAGAAACTGCATCACAAACGTCGGGTTGGATTTTTAAAAGCCCCCAATAATTTTTTTTTAAATACCCCTTTCTGCACTGGCTTTTGCTCCGGCACATGAACTCATGGCTGTGGGATGGGGGAGAGGGGCGGGGCGGCGGCACTGGGTGGTTTCAGCGGCCCGCGAGCCCCCGCAAGCTCTGCTTCCCCTCAGAACTCGGTGGGCGCAGCCGGGCGAGTTCCCGGGCGCCAGTGATGTGAGGTCCCGGGGGCAGGGCACTCGCAGCTCGGGATATAAGCAGAGCGGCGGCGGCAGAAAATGCACGCAGGTGGGTGGGTCTCCGGGGTTCCGCTGCTCCACTGCGTTTGGCGGGAGGACCGCCCGGGCGGGCTCCGGCCACCCCGCGGCGCGAGGGTCCCGCGGAAGGCCGCGCCGTGCGCACGGGTTTCGCGCGCGCGGTCCTGCCATTTGGTTCGCAGTTCGCTCCGTTCGGCCCGTCACCCTGCCTGCCGGGTGGGCCCGGCTGACCTCGCCGCGGGCCGGCCGCCCGTGGAGGGGCCGAGGGGCACCCGCCCAGGCCCCGGAGCCCGCGGGCGCGCTGACACCGGCCTCGGCCCCTGGCGACCCGCCTCCAGCAGGCCCGGCCCCCGGCCGCGTGGCTCCACCAATCGCGGGCCTCGCCCGCCGCCGCGCACCTGCGAGGAGGAGCCCGCGCGCCGCCGCCGCCGCCGTCGCCGCGTCCGCGTCCTGCCCCGCCCCCAGCGCGGCGCCCGCCGGTCCGGAGATCAGCGGCCGCGCGCGCCCGGCTCCCCGCAGGCGAGGAGCGGAAGCCGCTTCCGCCGAGACGGTCTCCAGCGCGACCCAGCCGGGCCGGCTGCGGAGCCGCCGCTTCCGGGCAGCCGCGGCGGCCAGGGCGAGGCGCGAGGTGGGGGCGCCCTGCGGGCCCCACGACCCGGAGCCAGCGGGCGCCCCGAGCGGGCGGCCCCGCCGGGGGAGGCGGCGGCTGCGCCTGGGCGTCCCGCGAGCCGCGCTCCATGCCGGTGTGGTGCTGCCGCTGCTCACTGGCCGGTCATTTCAGGTGACTTCGCGGGCGGGGCGGGGCGGCCCAGGCCCGGAGCCCGGCGGGGATGGAGAACGCCGGGCCGGGACCTGGGCGAGGCGGGTGGTGGGCGAGGGCCTGGACCGCTGTGCCCTCCCGCCTTGGGCGTCACGCCCGGGGCGCCCCGCGTTTGGGGAACCCTCGTCTGTTGTCCCCCTTTCCTCTCGCCCGGGACCGGCCCCGTGCCGGGCTGCGACACGAGCCAGCTAGGCCCGCAGCGAGTCGGTTACGGCGACCTGAGACTTCAAAGTAGGACGAAGTTTCAGCAAGGGGTTCCACTAAGGACCCTCTGCCCCCTTTTCAGGACTTACTTAACAGGATCGCCCGGCGACCTAAGTTCCTGGGTTGCAGACGATGGGGAAGTGGTTTTTTGAAATGCGGGGATCCGGTTAAAAATAGGTTCTGAGTTGTTCACCAGATGTGAGTCGTTGTCATTCCTAATACAGTGGAGAAATTTGGAGGGGAGGGGAGGGGGGGATACGACGACCAAAAAAAGCATAGTGATTTTCGGCTCGGATTGTGGAGGATGTGTTTAGGTTAGTTAAGAATGTTGTGTCTAAAGGAAGTTTACCAGTGTTGGAGAACTGGCTCAACGAACCCGAATCTGCTGTCAGATCGGGGGGAGAAAAAGCCAAGGCTGGTTTTGACCCCGGGATGAAGAGATGTTCAGAGGAATTTCACTCTGGAGTTCAGTGAAGCTCGCATAGTAAGAGAGAGATCTATATGCTGCTTAGCATGCACAACTGCTCCCGAAAGACTTCTTTTTGTGTGTGTGAAATAGGCAACGCTGAGAGTTGTTCAATTGAAGTTCGTAGGATTTGAGTGGTCTGTTGGAGAGATGGGCGTTATTTTCCCTACATTTGACCCACAAACATACATTTCCTTTACTTATGAATATAAACGACATTTCTTTTACTTATGAATATAAACTACAGCTCTCTGTGGCACTTGTAAAGTTGTCATCCCCAATCGGTTATCCAGTAGCCAGGGAGTCGATTCTGATTGGTGGCAACCTCACTTGAGTTCTGAGTAGTGGTGTCCCCCCCCCCTCCCCCAGGACTCTCAGTGGCTAATTTTTCTAAGGAGGGTCCCAGGCTTCTCTTCCAAGTCACCTCTGGATAGGCTTGGATCGTACACCTTTTCATGTGCCATGGAATATGTCAACAGTTTACACCCTTGGGGAGTCCTTTGTCATCGATAAAGCCTTCAAACCATATTTGTATTATATTGCATCTGTTGGAGATGTCTAGAACTTGATTCTTGCTCCAGCTCTTCAAAGTTTACAGTCATGACACATCACCACCTTTGTTATTTAATGTGATAGAGAAATACATATGCATATGGTTGCAAGCTTTGGCTTTTAATAATAATTATAATTTACTTGATATGTAAATCTTTATTTTCCTTCATTACATTCTTCAGCAAAAGGGTTCAAAGGCTTCACCAAATTGCAATAGGGCTGTGCAGTGTAGAAAAGGTTCAGACCTCTCCAGCTCTAATGGAGCTCAGTAATATAAATTTGTCTATCAGTAAATTTTGTTTGAATTTACAGATTCTATTTTAAAGTGTTGGATTATGTGAACTCTGGGCAAATCTATAGGCCCCTTCACAGACAGTGGTTTTCAGAGTATCAAGGTTCACTTTACGACGTTAGTATCAGATTTCCCTTGAATTCAGAATTTTCAGAACAAGATTTTCTGACCAAAAATTAACCTGGAGTGCCCAGAAACTCAGATGCCTTTCAGATAATATTGTCCACTAGGATTTTGACACCTTTTTGCACTAACTCTAAGGGGATAACTTTGGGTTAATATCCATTCAGTTAATCCCTCTTGTTACCTTTGTAACTATGTAAATAGAGGAAGAGATAAAAATGTGTTCCCTATATTTTGGTCTTTTGAGACAGAAAAGCAGAGTGTGCTAGCCAGAAGATAAAAATGATGACTAATAAAGCACATTTTCATTCTGAAGAATGCGCTGCTCTGTCTAAAATTAAACGTGTATATATAGTTTGTCAGCTCTAGCAGAGAAATGTTCCTGTTACCAATGCTTTTCTTTGAGCAGTTTCATTAGTAACACATATTGAAAAAATAAATTGTAACATCTGTGTTTTGGATCTTAAAATATGAGAGGCTATAAGCTTTATGAAAATTGATGAAGAGTGGGACTAACTTGTCTTGTGACTTCACAACATTTCTTGTGCTTCAAGTTGGTCACAGTTTAGGATCATGCTTCCAGAGACTGCTCAAATTAAGCAAAGTCTTGCATTTAAGTTGGAGTGATCACTAAGGAAGCATTGTTAGGATTTGAAATGTTGATACACCAATATTATGCCCGTGTCATCTTTTTAAGTTGGTTTTGAGGCCCTGAACTTTAATGTTTGAACAACAACAAATAGGAATCCCCCCCCCCCCAATCATCCTTAAGTTTTAAATAGCCTTTTAATTTTTGATGCCCAACAGTACTATTTTTCCCATTTAGAAGTGCTATGTTTTAGTATTTAAGTGATGATTTTTATATACTTTTTAATTTAACTGGTGCCTCAAATTAAGGAAAAGTGTATTTAATCTTAAAAGTAGAATTACTCAAATACTTTTAAGTAGAATAGATCTGGGCTGAGCCCTGGTGGCGTAGTTGTTGAGTGCGGGACTGTGGACCATGGGCTTGACGGTTCAAATCTAGCAGCAGCTCTCCAGGAGCAAGCCTGGGCCTCCCCTGTCCGGAGCCATCCAGCCCGGACATGCTTGACCTTGCTACAGTCACTAGTCTGAACTCTGTTACTGTTTGTTGCCTGAGCTTAGTAGTCTATTATCTTTATAACAGTAAACAGCCCTGCCTTTTGAAGCCTGACTTTCAGATGTACTGACCTTTACTTGTTAACGTGCTAATTACCTAGGCTTATAGATAAGGTATTTCTGCTTGTCTTGACTTGCATCTTTGTGATTGGTTGCTATAAGTTGCCCGCTTCACTCCTGTATACCCTTATTAGCATACAGACGTCGTTGAGGACTACAGCCCCTTTTGCACATCATATTTGGCACTCGTCTAGGATTGGCCCCCTGTTGACTTGACCTCATTAGCATGAGCTGTGACCTTTACTCCTGACATTGACTATATTGACCCTAAGTTTTGCTCCAATAAACGAGACTTGATCAGAATCCTGTCTCGTCTCCATTTCTCGCGTCTCCTGTCCCCCCAATTCCCGCTCCTCCTTCCAGGACTTGCGAATTACGGACCGCAGGCTGGGACACTCCCACTTCCACCAGAGGGCAGTGATTCCACTCTCCCTCCCCCCCCCCCCCCCCCCCACAAAGTAGAATAGATCTTTAGCAAATTGAATAGCCACAGTGGAAATTTAGACTGTCCGTAGTTCTGTGATATAGTATGCATGTACTTTAAAGCATCAGGAACCATACGAAATCTGTAATTTAAGCTCTACTGCTTTTATAAAGAGTCATTTCTAGTTGTGCTGCAGACCTTGCTTCCTGGTTACTTTATGTAAAGCTTATGGTGTAGACTTTGGATTTTGTTTGCTTGTCTTGGTGCAGAGTTGTGATATCTGTTGAGCCGGTATTACATTTACCAAATAGTGGGCATCTTTATTATGAATAATTTGTCTCACATTTAACCATTGGTTATTTTAAAATCAGGACAAATTACATAGCACTGGGTATTGAACTTACAGAAGCCTAAACTTATTTTCTTCTGACTGTACTTGGGTGATTGGATACTTGAACCAAATTTGTTGAGTTCACAAACACACAGAAACAACTGAAACAAATAAATTCAGAAATATTGTGAGGTACAAAAATCAGTTGTATGTCTATGCACAAACAATGGACAACCTGAAAATGAAATTAATAAAATAATTCCATTTACAATGGCATAGAAAAATAGCAGTTTTCTTAGGAACACATTTACCAAAAGAGATGGAAGAGGTACATACTAAAAACTGCAAAAGCTTACTTAGAGAAATTAATGAAGACCTACTTAGATGGAAAGAAATCGTTTGTACTTGGGTTAGACAATATAAAACGGTTAATGATGGCAATACCCCTCAGATTGATCTGCAGATTCTGTGCATTCTCTGTCAGGAACCCAGCTGCCCCCTTTGCAGAAATTGACAACCATGTGGGAGTGGTAAAGTTAGAGGACTCATACATCCCGATTTCTAAAACAACACCAAGCTCCAGGAATTGAGACAGTGTGGTGGCCTAAGAATAAATATATAGGTCAATGGGATATAATTGAAAATTCCAAAATAAGCTCTTACGTTTATGTTCCATTGGTTTTCAGGTAGGGTGCCAAGCCAGTTCCAGTGGGAAAGGATAGTCTATTGCAAAGAGTGACGTTGTATTGTCTTACACAGAACTCCGAATGTATCAGAAGTCTGAAATGTAAAGACTTAAAAATACAACTCTGTGAGGAAAAGTAGGTATAAGTATTTTGTGACCTTGAGCTAGATAGTGATGTCTTAGTAAGACATCAGAAGGATAAGCAACAAAAGACTTAAATTGGACTGCATCAAAATGAAAATGGTTGTGCCTCGCAGGACACCACCAGGAAGCTGAAAAGACAGTGCTGTGGCACAGGAGAGCATAGCTAGAAATCACACTTCCGAAAGGATATTTGAATCTAGAATCTAAAAAGAACGTTTTCCAGTGCAACAATGAAACGATCAATCATTTTAAAATGGGCTAAGGATTTGATAAGAGAGTTTTCCAATGAAGTTATATGATAACACTTGAGCAGACGCTCAGTTCGATTCCAGCTATGGTGACTATAGGACAGAGTAGACTGCTCTGTTGCGTTTCCAAACCTGTAATCTCTACAGACAAAGACCGTCTCACCTTTGCAGTTGGTCAGCTTGAAATACCGACCTTTAGGTTGTTGGTGGAGCCCTTGACCACAGTGCTGCCACTCCTTGGCTATATGATTGAAAATATATAAGTAGTCATCTAGATGTGCAAATCAAAAATTAATTCCAAGTGAAATGGATAGTGAATCTGAGGTTTTTCTGGCAATGTTTGCCAGTGTTGCGAATTTCCTGGGCAAAAAGGGCTCAGAGTGGAATAAGTTTAAGAAGCCTAATTAGATCAGGTTCAACAGAACATAAGAAAGGAAAGGCTTCCCTTCCCCAAGAACTTCATCGAATAACAAGTACTAAAGCTATAGGTATAATAAATACTAAGTCTATTTATGTGATAGAGTATAACATTGTATGTGAATCTGAATCGTGGCTTCTCTACATAGGATTTCTGAGGCTTTGTTGGTCTTTAAATCTTTCGAGGAGCAGACAGCTTCATATTTCTCTGGCAGAGCAGTTAGTGGATTTGAACTAGCAATCCTGCCCTTAGCAGTCCAGTGCTTAACTGACACCACCACCAGGTCTCCTATTTATTATACATAAAGGGGTTTCAAAATATTTGTAAAAAAATGGAATGAAAAGATAATGGGATTTCCCATTATGAGCTTTTTGAAGCGCCCTTTTATATAAAAAAAAAACTGCTACCATCCTGTCAATTCCATGACTCCTTGAGTGGCGCATTCAACTAAGTGCTCCCCGGCTCACTGATGGGGTGGCGGTTGGAGAGCACACAGCTTAAAAGAAAGGACTGGTGAACTGCTTCTGAAAGGGCCCCCCCTTCCAGACCCCCATGAGTGCTGTTCCACGGACTACGCACTGAGGCACCATAATGCTGCAATAGCAAAACAAACCTCCTGAGACTTGGCAGTAGAGAAATTGTTTGAGCCAGCTTGACATGTAACATTAAATGCCTCTTAGTAATGAAGTATATAAAAATAGAGTTTATAATTTTATTAGTGGTCTGTTGCTGTTGTAAACTTGTTAATGTTGCTGACTTTTAACATACACATTTATTTTCTTACCGTTTAGGAAGCTAGACATCGGAATTCAGGGTGCCAGCTCTTGGGGAAGGTCCCTGTCTCCTTTCAACATCTGTGGGCCCCGTGGGCTCCATGTGTCTGGCACCGGCCTTCCCCTGGGTCTTGGAAGTCCCCAGCACAGGGACCCTGGGTCCAAAGGGTGCGTTCCACTCCTGACTTTTTTCTTAGTAGTTGTGAAGCCCTTTTCCCTCCTATTGTCAATTATGCAAGTTAACAACTGTGACTGGAGTAAGGGTGGTGACTTTAATAAAGGTGAAACTGAAGATGCACTACATGCTGGGTCTGCCTCAAGATATTAGGAAAGAGGTTAGGATGTACAACACGTCACAAAATACAGGATCATTACATCAGATCACAAAATGGGGAGCGCAACCACCTAATACTGGCAGTCGTGACCTTGCCAAGTCGACACATTTTGAGGGGGACAAAATTCCATCAATAGTAACTTCCAATGAAAGACTATCATAGTGTAAATAAACACTCTTAGTGCTAAGTATAGTGAATCTGTTATGGTTTGTTCCTAAGGAATGACTATTGAGAATTCATTCCATAGCATTTATTTGTAGACTTAAAAAAAATCAAATCCACAAAAAGCACATTAAATGTGGTGATTTGAGCTGTTGTTGAGTTTAGAACTGTTCTATCCATTTTCTAGGTCTGACCTTTTGTCAGTAGATTGCCTCCCTGGACTCTTCTAGGTGCATTAGAACTGCCACACTTTGTTTGTTTGTTTGTTTTGGGGGGCATCACTGCCCTCTGGTGGTGGGAGTAGAAGGCCCAGCCTTGCTGCTGGATTTGAACCTCCATCCCAGTGGGCCACAGTCCCGTGCACCCACTACACCACCACGGCTCAGCCCTGAATAGCTACACTTTCAACTAGTAGTCATGGGTAACCATTTTTGTCACCCAGTGACAATGCCTTCATTTCCAGTCATTTGCTAAGGTTTATCTGGTTGGTTGTTTTTGAGAAGGCAGCAGCTTTGTACCTGTCAGTCTCGATGGTGGCGCCAAGTGATCATTGTGGTTACTTCCCAGGTGATAACTGGAAGCAGTGGTGTTTGTGGTAGGGATGTCTGCTGGGGAGTGAATATAAGATCTGCATATCTGAAAAAGAATTTGGGCTCTTACTATAACAATAATGACACGAGACAGTCTTGTGTAGCTAAAAGCATTCATAAGGATTTGAGCAATCTTTCCAGGGAAGACACTTAGGAAAAATGATCCAGGACAGTATGTCGTTAGGTGCCACTGAGTTGGTTCCAGCCCATAGTGAAGGAAACACTGCCCGGAGCCTCAATCGCTCGTTTGCTTGAGCCGCTTGCTGCAGCCTTGGTGTCAGTCCATCTCTTTGAGGGCCTCCCTCTTCAGTGCTGCCCCTCCACTTTACCAAACTGATGTCCTTCTCCAGGGACTCATCTCTTCTGACAACATGCCCAAAGTTTGTAAGAGGAAGTCTCACCAGCCTTGCCTTCAAGGACCAGGTTGACTATACTTATTCAACGGTAGATTATCGGGGTGATCAATCCTCTGATACACTCACAGCAAGGGTTCAACAGGCAGCTGTGCAGTGATAAGTATTAATTATAATAACGATATAGCGATCATGACAGAGAGAGAAAGAAAGTAACAATAAGAGTCAGACATCTGTAACATCAGGGTCACATGCTCACCCCAGCCCCGTATGGTGGTCTGCGTGGAGATGGAGAGGGACGGGGAGTTACATGATGAGGGTGAGGAGCCGAGAGCGTCCGGCGCTCAGGGTCAGGAGCGAGGGTCACAAACATTAATTTTCCCATTTAAGTAGCCTAACAGGGCACATCATTTCTCTAGTCGCCGGTCAGGACATGCCGCAAGCGGGGTCTGTCTTAAGGGCTATAAGATGATGACTCATGACTAAGAGGAGAGGAATGTGATAAGGAGGGACTTCAGACCCCCGGGGGTAGGTGAACAGGTTTACATTGTTAGAGGTCATTGACAAGACCACCATCCATAGGCCTCAAGGGAAGCAGATCATTCTCCTAACTTGAGTCATGCAAAGCCCTCACAAAATTGGGAGTTTCAGTGAGAATAGCTAGCACACTAAATGTTGGTAAATTGCTTGCTTAATATTTTAGAGTATATGATGTGGAAAAGTCCTGTCTTCATCCCACAGTAGATGAGTTTGTCCTTTTTAGGACAGTATAGTAGATGAGAAATTAGCTATTCCTCGGTGATGTCAGAGAATGTCAAAAAGTGTCAACACAAACCTGGCATCTACGGGGTTAAAAGAAGGGTCGCACACCATCAGATCATTCATATGCATCCCTCTAGAGCAGAGTTGGACTGCACCTTGGGGGGGGGGCCCTCAAATGGATGCTGACTCAGAGCGACTCAGTGACTGGGTAAGGAGACTACCTCTGAGCCCCTGCCTGTGGACTGATCTTTGGGATTGCAGCACACCAGCAGGGTGTAAGAGACTGAATTTTTACAGGACTTCAAATTCTGTTCCTTTGGTGGAAACCTGCCTTAAAACAGATTGCATACAATAGCTGCCCTTTTGTGATTGCCTGACCTCAC